>JBCJKH010057830.1:27302-42929 GCA_039877255.1 Loriculus beryllinus
AGAGGAATGGCTCTTAGCAAGCAAAATTAAAACATATTTAATTTTGCAATACTTCCTTTTTATAGATTTTTCTCTATTACTTTTCTGTGAGATTAAATCAAACGATCTACTGCAGTACAACATACACCTACAACATAGCATGTGCCATCATACCGGAAATTTATTTATTTTTAAAAATGCCACTAGTGGTAACTGGGCCAAACAGCTTCTAAAAATTGTCAGATGAGACGTTCAGATGATGTCAGCTGCCTCAGTGCCATTTACTTCACAGGCACTCCAGACCCAAAAGACTCTGCCATTTGGCAGCTGATAAACCCTGCTTGCTTTTAGATCTAGTCAAAATTTAAGCCTCCACAGGAGTGAACAAGCTGTGCATGAGACTTCTTTAAATTTCCTCTTCCATTATTGTTTGCATTGCTCAAACAGGTATCAGCAGTCACCTCCTAATACATGTGTCCATTCCAAAGTACACACCATGCAATGTACTTGGCCCAACTAAAGGAAGGTGTGACTGCAGCCCATGCTATGCTCAGCACTGAAATACGGCAGCACAGGTGGCAAGAGGGGTCCACGGCAGCACAGGTGGCAAGAGGGGTCCTAGTGTGTACGTGTGTCCATAACAAATTTGTGCCCATTTTAGTACACTCATTTCTCCCACTTTCAGAAGTGCCTTATTTTGAAAGGGGGAAAATGTGGGAGAATTATCATGCTAGGATAGATATGCAATTTGCAGGTGAATTTAAACATATCAAATTGATACATTGTTAACTATATAGAAATACCCATCTTACCATCTGACACCTTACATAGAATCATACAATAATTTGGGTTGGAAGGGACCTATGAATGTCCTCTAGTCCAACTCCCCTGCAATAAGCAGAGATATCTTCAACTAGATCAGATTGCCCAGAACCACATCCAGCCTGCCCTTGAGCATCTCAAGGGATGGCACATCTAAAACCTCTCTGCACAATCTGTTCCAGTGTTTAATCACCCTGATTGTAAGAAGTTTCTTCCTTACACTTGGTCTAAATTTACCTTTGTTTATTTTAAAACCATTACCCTGTGTGCTATCACAACAAGCACTGCTAAAAAGTCTGTCCCCAAGTACTGAAAGGCTGCAACAAGGCCTCCTTGAAGTCTTCTCCAGGCTGAACAACCTCAACTCTCTCAGCCTTTCCTCTCTGGAGAGCTGCTCCATCCCTCTGATCAGTTTTGTGGCCCTTCTTTGGACTCTCTCCAATAGGTCCCTGTCTTTCCTGTACTGAGGACTCCAGAGCTGGACACAGTACTCCAGGTAATGACTTTATACTGAAAGGTTTCCACGACTTTGTGGCTTTCTAGCAACTACTCTGCAGAAACCTACAGAAGCCTTGGTGAGTTTTTTGCTTCTGAACTTCGCATCTTGCTTGTTTGGATTTGGTTCTTAAAAACTTAGCACAAAACAGATCCATATGATTACTCTCTACTTTGCACAGCCATTTTTGAGGAATACTACAGCATCATTGCTTCTGAATATGAAGTTACACCCCATGTGTGTCCCTCCTGTCCACGTGTACACACTCACGCTCCCTAACGGCACGCTATGTATGATTCACTAGAGGCACTTACCAACTGAAGTTGGCATTTCTCCCCACTGCAGAACCACATCCTTGGTTATCCTTCCGTATGTGTTGACGTAAACTCCTTCATCCTCGTAGCAGACCAATAGCTCCATCCCATCCGTGTTTGGGAGAATGATGATTGCATGAGGTTGGATACTGCTCTGGATCTACAGAGGAAAAACGGGAGAGGAAGCCTTTTGTTTTAATGCCACAGAGCCTTTGCTGGGAGAAAGGGCTGGGTGATTTTTGATGCTGGCTGACAGCAGAGTGGGGATTCACTCATTTCAGAAGTGCTAGCTCTGCTCCTCCACAAGCTAGACATGCTACACAGTGACAACAAAGACCTGTAAACCCTTGGGGCACAAATCTTCTAGTTTTAAGGCAGACATCTAAAACCAGGAAAGATTAACCTCTCTGTAGGCGTGCCCATTTCTTTCTACGGGCAGAAAAGGAGCCTGGGGCAAGCAGCCCAGATGCAGACCTCAGAAACCTGCAGTGCAGTGAATAGTTCTCAGGAAGGTGCACCGCACACTGCAGGCTCACCTGACACCTCTGTGTACAATGAACACCTTGGTATCTAATGCCACCTTGGCATTTGCTAACTGTTGAATCTCATCGGGGGCTGTTGTGTCATTTTTGTACTGCCACCTTCCCTGCAGTTTCTGACAGGCATTTGCAATGCAATCCACTTAACTGCTTCCCCTGAAACAGACCTGAACAGGCAGCTCCCAAGCATGGGGACATACCACAAGGAGATGACAGAGGCACAAGCCCCTAAAGCACAAGTGGCCACATCTGCTCAGACCCCTCCACCCAATTCACCACTGCCAGATGCTGGCAGTGATCCATAGGGACAGCCTGACATATTGGTTATCTGAGGGAAAGAAGGGGCAGGAGAGGGCATAGAGAACCAGAAAGAAAGAAAAACCCCAACCCCAGCAGTAGCTCTTACATGTGTTGGTAGATATATATCATAGACCGATCCTGAATCCACATCAACGGCATGGAAGCCAGCGCAGGAGCCATAGATCACTTTTAGTCTCTGACCCTCTTCTACAGTGAGATCCACCAGCAATGGCTTATGTACCAATTCTCCAAATGACTGTGAGACAACCATGAGTGAGACTTTACTGCTTAGAACCACAGTAGGTATTATCAAAACATGCTCTAATGGACATAATATTATGGGTTTATTCCTCCCACACATCCCTCTGGCCCCCAATCCACCAGACCACTGAAGCTCACATGTCTCTCATGCACAAGAACAGAATGCTCTGCAACCTCTTGCATCTCAATAACTTAACACCATAAGCTATTTTCTGTGGGGTTTCTTTTAGTTGGTCTGTTTGGGTTTTTAGTAAGAATTGCTCTCCCAAAAGTTCAGGACAATTTAACACTAGTGTTCACTTAAATCTGTACAACCAACAATTGATTGTCTGTAAATCAGTCTGGCAATTATACCAAGCCAGCTAACTTCATTCTTGCAGTGTTTAAAAAAAATAGCAATGCCAAGTATCACATAATGACTTGGTCTGCTCAGATGAAAATGTTTAAACTCAGTTCACTTCTCTCTGCCTCATGTTTTATTTATAGAGAGATGAAAGAAACTGCTGTGATATTGTGTCATTTTGATTATTAGTTTATGCTCCGTTACAATTTAGAACTTTAAGTGTACTGCCTCCAGAGCTAAAAACCCTCCTAAATTAAAATGTAATACAAAGTTTGTGGAGATTTACTGAATAACTTCTAATATGGCTATGACAGAATGACAGAACATTTTTGTAAAGGGGTAACTGCAAGTGGCTATGAGAAAATCCTATGTATGGCGGAAATATACTGTTACCTTAAAGGCCATAAATTTATGGTATGGCTTTGGTGCCCACGCATAGACTTCCACAGAACTCTTCAATGCAATTACCAAGAACTTGATTCTTTCATATTTTACTGGAATTAAACAGAACAAAAGAGAATTCAGCAGTAATTCCAAAGTCATGCCAATTACTTCAGGAAAGCAGCAAATCACAATATTTCTCCATACTTACATACATTTGCGTTAAGTAATACTGCATTTTAGGATTGCTAATGCTTCGTAGTTAAGTATTTTGACACATTTACGCCACCAAAAAAACCTTATTAGTAACTGAACCTGTCACCATGTTTCAAGCTACCTAGTCAGTATACACTTAGTTACACTTGGTTTTTTTGCCACATTAGACAGTGCTTACTCATCACGACAAGAAAATCAGTTTTCAGACGGGGACATTTCCAATAAAAGAAGGCTATGACTGTGGCAGTGTATTGACAGTTTCAGCCACAGCACTGGCAGTGGCATTTTGAGCTGATGGCAAAATTCCCCAGGGAAGGAGACAAAAAGGGAACTGAAATAAAAAGTTAAGAAACAAGTCCATTTCAAAAGCAAAAGGCAAATTTTATAGCAGAGTGCTTTTCTTTGTTCCTAAAGCCTGAGATAACTCATCTGAGAACAGAACACCAAAGCCCACGGAATTTATCAGAAATAAAGTGTCATTACACAGCTGATCCACAAATACTCAACTGTGTCTCTGTAGTCACATTCAAACAGCTGGCTAAGTCAAACATCAGAAAAAGCTACTGCTCTCAGGAGGGGACTGATGAAATCTAGAAATGGCCATTCCAGAAGCATTGCTGGATCTGCATTTTCAGCTGCCATCTGGATTTGGGAAGGAGCAGATCATGGAACTTCCAAATGTTGGGGTTTGTTAACCTATTTCTAGCACTATTTTAGGGGAAGGAAAAAAAAAAAAAGCATTTAGATGACACTGAGAAGCCTCTGGAGGTTTCTGCAACCTCCTTACCCTGAGTCTTAGGGGAATATGCCACTTTTCCAAAACAATTAATAACTCCGTGCATCTTTACCGTCTGCCCATTGTATCTCCAAATCTGAATTTGAAATATGGCAGAAGTGAAGATCTCAGACTTGTGAGAAGAAGACTTCTTTAATAAATACTATTTTTATGTCTTTTAGATATCTTACTACTGTACAAGCCTGCAGTTGTTGTCTCGGAAACAAAGCTGCTACTTGCTCTCCTTCTACTCTGCAAGAAGGCAGGACTACCGAACTATAAGCATTAAATGACTTGACACTTTTTCAACAGACAAAGAAAAGCCTCTCATCCTCCACAGCTGTACTGACTCAAAAACAGAGCTTTTGTTCAGTCTTGTCTACTTTACAAGACTTCTTGGAATTTTTTCTAAGGGAAGAGGGGGTGTCGAACAAAACCACCTTCTCTGTGAAAAAGGACCTTTGATAATCCTCATTCCTTGTGCTGGGTGCTATCTGGGAATTCACCCAAATCTGAAGTTTCAAAAGAGCAATTTATCATTTAGCGGAGCCAAAAGTTGCCTGAAGCAACTGAGACCCATAAATACCACTTCACCCTGACGTCCAAGACCCCCGTTGCATCAAAGAGACAAGGAAGTGATCAGTGCCAGCTGCCTCGGCGGCAGCCTCCAGACCACAAGTCCAACTATTGGCAGCTCATCCTTCTTGGGAACTGCAGTGCAGCTGTCAAAGAGGCCTCTCACTACCTGAAGAAGTCTACTGTACATCTGTGGTTCAGAGGGAAGTTCAGTGCCAGGCTGCAGCCCAGGGTAACAAACCCCTCTTCATCTGGAAGAGAATGCTCTTTGTTTCAGATGCTTCCCTGCTGGAAAGCCTTCTTTCAACAGCTGTTAATGTATTGTTAACAGGTCACTTCATTATGCTGCTGACAGCCCGGGGTGGGAGGCCAGAGGAGTACATTATTAATTGTTTTCAGGGTCAAGCTCCTGGTTCAGCAGTCATTTACTGCCATCATTATTGATCACACCCCACTAGCAGGTCTTTCCAAGAGCACATGCATGACAGGAGGAGACTTGAGCTCAGCTCAATTGCTGCTGCCCCACGTTGACTGACACAGCTGGAAAGGAATTGAGCTGGCTCTTAGAAGAAAACCCAATCAAAGGCAACATCCACTGTCCATTAATATGCATCATGAAGGAGAAGGAGGAGAAAGAGCTCTTGGTTCACATCCCCACCTGCAGGGCAGCAAGCTCACTGCATATTCTGCTGACTGAATGCTACATGTCTTTCACTAGTTTTGGTGGAAGTTTCTACAGTCAAATCCATTTAAATTACTTAAAACTACTCAAAAGCCACCTGCCTAATGAAAACACACTTCATCCCGTAAGTGTACTGCAGTGGATCTGAGATGGCATTAGGAAATTCTGTGAGCCACGGGGAATCAATGAATCATCTTGAAGTTAAACATATGTTTCTTTTCCCAGATGCCTCCCCAAAGCTCATGCACTAGCTGTGTTTGCTTTCTCCTCCCTCTTTTTTAGCTTTTCTCTTCTCCCCTCTCCCCATCAATATTTAAAATATACATTAAAAGAAAGACTTTTTTCACTCCATGCCAGCATGTGACTTCATCATGGTAAAACTGTGAAAAGGGAAAACTGCTGGTAAAGAGAACAGCTGCTGGTTGACAAGAGTCCCTCTGTTACCTAAAAGGTCTAACAGAGGTGGTGAAACATTACTGGCCCTCACTGCCCATATTAGCACTCTCCTGGAAGCTGCATCCACTACAGGAAAGAGACAGATGGGGATTTGCACCCGCTCCAATTCACAGCCCAGCATCCCACTGTGTAAACTCTTCTATATTCATTTTAACCCAATAACCTGTCATATATGCTGGTGCTTTGCCAGAAAAGTTCACCCCGAGGAATAGGGAACACAGCTAGAAATAAAACCAAACCTTAAACCCAGCAGCTACACACACTGCAGTTCCCTTTCCAGACAGCTTTTATCCCAACAATTTGATTACTACATTCACTACTCACCAACTTTATAGTGCACGCAGCCTTCCAAGTCGCCCACCGTTGTCCAGCCCTGTTTCTTTTCTACTTCAGGGTCGTTGTGAAGGATTTTATTTCTTAACCAGGACAAATAGTAAACTCGCAACTTGTTCTTCTTACCTGGCCACAAAATGAAAAAGACTGATTTATCTCCATAAGAAGAGAAGCACAAAAAACCCTGCCCAAGCAAACAGAAAGTCCTGAAGAGCAAACCAAAGTAACACTGAAGGAGAAACTGCTGTAACCACAGAGATCTCCTTCAGTTTTTACATCCACAACAGCTTTACTCCAGACTCCACCCAAGCACACACTTTCCTTATGATCAATGACAGAAACACATGGCAAGGCCACATGAACATAAAATGACAAACTCAAGGGAACAGCTCGTCAATTGTCTGGTTGTTAGGACCCAAAAAACTTCTATCAGAAAGGGTAAATACTCCTACACCAAAAGCACCAGAGTCATGCACTGAGGTTAAAAATATACATATAGCTGAGTCAGAATGGCTCTTTTCACACAGAACTGTAGGAGAGCAGCAGGATAGAATTTGAGGCCTGAAATTATGTACCCAGCTATCAGAAGAGAATAGGATGGGTTGGAAGGGGGAAGCAAAAGCGAAGAAGAATATGGGGATGAAATGGATTTTACAAATTCTTCCCAGTTAGCGACCAGGACATTTCCATTCCACCTGTTATCCTAACAAACTGGTCAAGTTTCATTAAAATTATTCACTGTTCCCCCGGTGGAATTGTGAATTTCCTAATAGCAGCACTAAAAATTTCACCACTGAACCACTTTACACCAGTTCTGTTGTAAGGAAAAACATACACTATCTGAAAACACAGGGAGAGAATTTCACACAGCCCATGCAAACCTCACCCGCTTGCTAAAAGCTGATGCCTGCTTCATCAGCAGCCCTTCCCTTGTGCTGCAAGGGGTGTAATACTTATCAGGCTGCACACAGGAACTGCAAGAGGTGTTTCATCTCCACAGGTGAGAGAACCTACTTGCCCAGGCTGCCCTATCTTCAAGTGACAATACATCTGCCACAGTCATCAAAATACAACTCACACTCTTAATTCTTAGTATGAGAAGTGCTCATGATAAACTTTATCAATGATTCTTTAACAACTAATGGCCTACAAAGCATTTGCTGAACTAGCAAGAGGGTGGCTTTACATGCACATACTCAAAGCTTGCATCCTCCTTTCTGCAGATGCTTTGCTGCCCGAAGCCATTACAGTGTCACAGATGAAGCTGGAGGCGAGGAAGAGAAATCATCCCTGCTTTGACTAGGAGCCATTTCATAAGGCTGCATGAAGTTCCTGTACAAGGAAGGTAAGGGGCCCCCAACACAAGAGGGATGTGAACCTTCTCAAGCAAGTCCAGAGGAATGCCATGGAGATGGTCAGAGGGCTGTGAAGACAGGCTGAGAAAATCTGGCTAGCTCACCATGGAGTAGAGAAGGCTCCAGGAAGACCTTATATGAGCCTTCCAGTACCTAATGGGGCCCACAGGAAATCTGAAGAGGGACTTTTTATGAGGGCATGTAGTGATAAGAAAAGGGGGAATGGCTTTAAATTGAAAGGGTAGGTTTAGATTAGACATTAGGAAGAAGGCCTTCACTCCGAGGGTGGCGAGATGCTGCACAGGGTGCCCAGAAAAGCTGTGGCTGCCCCATCCCTGGCAGTGTTCAAGGCCAGGCTGGAAGGGGTTTGGAGCAACCTGGTCTAGTGGAAGGTGTCCCTGCCCATGGCAGGGGGGAGGGGGAGGTGTAGCCTTAAGGTCCCTTTCAACCCAAACCATTCTACGATTCTATGAAACAGGAGATGCTGTCAGGAACCCAACTTGTCAGTGGAGTAGCTCCATGCTACTGCTTCTCCAGCCACGATGAGGCCACAGGGTGAATACGTACAGTATTCTGCAGCCCTTAGAGCTGAGAGGAAGACAGCTGACCTGTACAGCAGTCAGTGCTGGGCTGGCCAAGTGACACTGTACTTTCTACACTGCAGAAAGCCATGAGCTGTCAGGATGGTCCACCAGGCAGCCTGCCAGCCCAATCCAGCTATAGATTTTAGCTGATGTCTTTGTCTTTAAAGTTTTCACATGATACCTATTGATGGATCAGTTCACAGCTGGCTGCTCACCTCAGGGATGGGCACACAGCATCAGGGAGTATCGCTGCTGCAGGAGATGAAGCCCAAGCATTGAGACCATCCTGCTGTGCCCAACCAGCTCCACAGTGGGGCCCTGGAGCTGGTGAAGAGCCCCGACCCTGATGGCAGGAGATCCCCTAACAGAGCCAGGGTCCTTGGGAAAAGCAGCTGCAGGGGCAGCACATGGGGAAGCAGAGCTTGCAAACAGGCTGGCTCCACCATTCCATTACAAAGATGCAGAGTCTGAAAGATCTTTTTATGATTTTATGATTACTTGGATGGGAATGGGCAGGAGAAAAAGAGGAGGCACTTCTGAAATCAAAAATCTGTTCACTGAGCTTAAATTTAAAATGGAATTGGAGACCCATTTTCAACTACTGGACCTGCTATTTAATTTTAAAAGCCCCTCTGTTCTCATGCCACTAAACAAAATGTGAAGTAACATTGTGCTGTCCTCTGTTTATCCCCACTACAAAAGCGACAGCAGATTTGGCAGTAAATGAGCACCCTGATTTATTGCTTGACTTCATATTTATTAAGCCATGTTTCATAAACTAATAAAGCCCCACCAATCCTGCAGCTTTCTAAAGAGTTGGAAAAAGGACTAGAGCAGGAAACAATATTCCCAGGAGCCCCACATCTGACCAAGGCAAGGTCCTCCCCTGAATATATTTGGAACAATAGCCACAAGGGCCCTTTAACAAACACTGAAAAACAGGGAACATAGTCCAGACCAGAAGGCACTGCAGTTCTGGGCAAGGAAGAGCTCAGAGGGCTCCAGGTCAGTACAATGCACCAAATGTTTTTAAAGGCATGACGAGTCCCTGTCCACTGGGAAACAAATTGTCTCTCAGATATTTCCATGGCTTTAGCTCTCTCAGCAGTTAATCAAACTTGAAGACTCAAAACAAACAATACACACAGGAATTTCCCAGCACACGGCAAAGTTGTTGGTTGGGTTTTTTTGGTTCACATCATGTGCACCAGGGTATTTCTCTCCAATCAGAAACATTTTCAAAACAACAACAGCGAAACATCTCACGTGTGTTCCCACTGTGTTTTACTGTCTAGACCACAAGAAAAGTCACAAGACAGGAAATCCCTCTGCCTTTCAGCAGCCTGGCATGAAAAGAGAAGGACCAGTTAGTGATATAAAGACGGCTATACGATGAACATGTTTGTATCACTAGATAGTGACATAAACAAGTTCTGCTGCTCTTAATGTTCATATTGGGAGTGGGGGATTAGAGCCTTCTGCTTGTAAATCTCTGCTAGCTGTTTAAATAGCTCTCAAAAATCTGGGTGTTGTTTTTCTCTTTTGCTTTGTGGGATTTTTCTGGTTTTTATTTATCTTTGTCTAATTTTTATGGCATTTTTTATGAAATAAGAAACAAAAAACTGCTACAGCCATCAAATGAACTTATCAGTCAGTGATTTCTATGAGAATTCCCAGCTCTGATTCTCCCACAGACATTATTCTGAATGCAAAGTCCCTTTTCCCATGTTGAGTTTTGGTTTTTATTGTCACTGTGTTTTTTTAATTATTAAGAAGGCAGATTCCAACCAGTTCTTCCACTGTCATCCCCTCCTACCTTCCCAAGTGCCACCATCAGCCAATTGGGCTGGCAAAATCCCCAGCGAACCACGAGTGGAGCATGTTCTGTATACACATCACTGCTCTCTCCTCCTGCATTTTTATGACTGTCAGCACTGCATCCTTACCTGAGCAGCCAGAACTCTGTAAGCCTCTCAACAGGACGTACTGAAGAACTGATTAACTACTCTGCTTTGACCTGCAAAGCTTTCTCATAGTAGCTCACTATCTCAGCATCACAAGCTTTGTTGTGAGAAAGTTTTGTAATTCACATATAAATTGCGGAAATAATTGATTTCAGGTTTTCAGACTCAAGAGTGTATATTAAAAACAATTTTATGTGACAATCCCCTCAAATTCCTAACACACTGCAATTTCCTTGTACCATGTGGTGACATCTTTCAAAACGTACCACCACCAGCACATCACTCCCCAAAAAACCCATACAGCCAAGTGCACCATAGGGAGCTGAACACCGCTCCCAGATAAGCAGTAGTAGTCCTGGGACAAAGCTCAAGGGCAGCTCCATAACCAGTCTGCCAGAATAGACCATTTGTAGAAACACAACCTCATTTCAGGGTTCCTAGTTTGCTTGAAGAGATGGAGCAACTCACTGCAAATAAAAAGTCACCAAGGGAAGTCCAGCATGAGGGAAGCTTCCATTAAGAACTGCAGTGCAGAAGCCAAAAGAGGAATATAAGGGGGAGCCTGGGCATAACAGCATCACAGTTTCACTAAGTATGCTCCCCCAGCCCTGCCTCTTAGTGGGCTGGGATACCTCTTTCCTGCCTTGTACTTCAGCAAACTCCCATAAGACACAGGAGATGGGATGAAGATGAAAGCATGATCCAGCCAAAGATCAGCTGACTCTTAAGGGTTAATATAACGTGTCTCTACAGAGGAAGCAATAGTTTTGAAGGAAGAAAAGAAAATGGATGTGTCAGGGTACTCGGATTGTGGCTGACACAAATGTAAATAAACTTAAAACAACCGAACCAAGATTGAATCACAGATGCTTGTCTGCGTAAGGTATGCTTCAAACCAACAGATTTTACACAAACTGGATTAGACAATATTTCGGTTTACAAGGTCTACTATAGAATAAACTGTATATCAAATGGTGCTTTACAAAAAGCTTATATTTTAACATACAGCACTAAACATCAAAAGGACACACAGCAGGTTGTGGGGGTTTTTTAATCTTCCTTGATTCATCCTTTCTTTTTAAAGATTTGACAGCATAACAGTAGCTGAGAATGCAGCAAGCAACAAGCCGATAAAATACACTTGTTCTAGATAGAAATAAAGCCCTCTGTTGACAAAACTAGCATGGGCACAGTTCTTTGAGCCTGTAGTAGCATAATACCATTAATGCATTAAATTTTCTATGTGTGCAACCTTTTGCACAAGGGTTGGGAGAGCCAGAGAGCTCCTCCACCAAGGGGTTCTGGAGCCTCCACAAAATTTTGTGTGGCTCTAAACAGCACTACAGGGGCTACTGTGAGAAACCTCATTTATACCCTCTCCCTGTCACACACATGCAGCATAGCAAAAGTTGATTTCACAAACAATTCAAAACAAAAGGAAGGTAAATGGCTGAATGACACCTGTGAAGAAAGATTAACAGTGCAGCAAACCAGGTTGCTTAACAGCAGGATAACCTTATGCAATAACAGTCTGGAGCCAAAGAGTCTGGAATCTCCAGCTTCGTAAAACACATTTTTCCATCAGTGCACACAAAACAAACACAACAATCACCATCACCCTTCATCTCCCATTGCTTTGCCATCTACAGTTGCACCCAGTGAGTGTAAAGCCAAACGCTGCACCTATCTGCCTTCTCACACTGGTAATTTCCGTATCACATACACACTCTACTCCCCTCTCACCAACACTCACTGCACATCATTCTTATTTTCTGACTTCATGAAAACATTTTCCCCCCTACAGATTTCAACACAAAAGATGGCTTTAAACCCAAGTGGCGAATCATGTTTTGGTTAGAAAGAGGCCAGGTTGAAAGTAATCATGACAGAGGGAAAGACTGCCATTTTTACAAAGTTCACAAAGCAGTAACTTCTAGCTCCTAAACACTGAACAAACTAATAAAGCTTGATGTTTCCCCCAACCCCATGCAGGATTTTTAAAGGCCACCCCACATGAGGAAGAACGGGGGCAAGCAGGCTCAGGGTGTAGTGTAGAAAATGATTTACTTGCAGAAACAAACTATAGACTCAGAGAGGTGAAATGATGGAAAACCCACTGACTTCAATCAAGTCAGGACTTCCCCTCAACACACAGGCTGTTAAGAAAAGCTTTCTGCCATGCCATACTAGATGGGGGAAAAAACCCATGTTGAACAGTTAACCTTACCAGAAATTGTCACCAAGACATTCAGCCCTTCAAGTACATCCATTTGCTGGAATCTTCTTCGATTGATGAGAGGATAAACCTTCCCCTGACCACTTCTGTCTAGCAGCATCAGACCACTTTCAGTGCCCACTAACAAGTTCACTCCTAGAAGAAACAAAACCAAAGATCCAAGTTAGTAGGCAGACTTTCCACATATTCTGACGAACTGATGATTGGTATATCAACTGTCCTGTTTCAAGCAGGTCTAACCACTGCTGGTTGGGTCTCAGCTGCCTGCAGCCTAAAAGATCTCATGATGCAGAGGCTTTCTACATCAGCTGCTGCAGTGACTGCTGTCACCAAATTGCAGTGTTCAAGAAAGTAAGAGCTTTGTAGAGCACCAGTTCCCAAACAAAATGGCACATTAATGTTGGAGGAGGGGGGAAGTCACAAAGTGGTACCCAAGCTTATATATTCCAAAGATGTATTAACTGTCAGTAATGGAGTTGGTAACAGGGGGCTCTTGACAAGAGCCACCTGCAAGAAAGCAGTGGTAGGGGCTTGGTTCCCACTGGAGAAATAGACTGTAGAGCAGCTTTCCTGCAAACAGACAGACCCAGGGTTGGTCCTCAGCTTCCCAACAATCTTTTCCATCTGAATGTTATAACTAGAGGAGTTACAGTAATCTTGTATTTTCACAGATACCTCCTAAAGATAAGCAACTGAAGATGAGAAAAGTCAGTAGGCCCTTTCCTTTATACAAAGGTCCAAACATGCACTTGGACACTTTCCAAGAGTCCTCCAAAACTCAGTATTTAAAATCAATTTTTATTTTTTTTTTTAGAAATAAATGTATGAATATCTATGTATGAGACTGGATTTTAAAAGTCTACTTTAAATTTCTTAACTATTTATTCTGCAATAGTGTTTCAGTCCAGGAGCTTACAAATTGTTCAGAGACAGGTCATATATAGGGAATGGAAATCAAAGCAAATGCATGACTTGCTTTATTGAACCCCTGTGTTGCAATCACAATGTAAAACTTGTCACCCTTAAGCATAAGTGGCAGCCAGAAGGAGGTAATGATGGAGAAGGGGCCTGAGCTACTGGTGCTGGGGCATTCTGAAAAGCCTCTGGTTGGATAAAAAAGCAGACGTATTCCATGGAGAGGATGGAAACCATCACACACCGTCAGTTTCCTCTCTCTCGCCTTTTCAGTAAGGAAACTTCAGAGGCCTCAGCAGTCCCCAGAAACCATCACATCCTTTGTTCAGATTTGCTGCTCTGCTCCTCCTCTGCCTCCTCCAGGCAGCAGAGCACACGGATGCTGGCAGTCAAAGCGCTTGCCTTGGGAGAGGTCCTGCGACACTCCCATGCTTTCCTTCAGCTGCTGACACCTCCTCCATCCTCCTTCCTGCCATCTTCCTTCCTCTGCACCTTGCACAGGGTCAGTACTTGCTGGATCCTATCCCACAGTCCCAGGGGCATTTCACACCTACTGTCTTCCTTAATGGGAGGCATCCTTAAAATGGGAAGCAGCAAAAGAAAGCAGGGAGAGCAAGGCACATGCTCAGGGGAACAACACAGGCTGCAGCACCACCAAACCAGCCAAGGAAGTACCCAGCAGTTGGTCTCTTTCCTGCAGCTCCAGGACCCACTGACTAAAGCTGTAAGTGATTCAGCTTCGACATGTATGCCTACAATTCAAGGCAATGCCACATGCAAACTGTTTCCTATGGATCCCTTCTCCTGTCTGCACATCAGGGCTCAATCACTCTCACCTCCACCCTCATCTCTTCCTCTGCTGCCTTTGTGGTGCATTTGTTTCTGCTTCAGGTTTGCATGTGCACCCATCCACGGCCTCTTCCCTTACCTATATGCATTTTGAGATTAAACTAATGAGGTACTATGGTGGTGGCAAGCAGTGCAAACACTATCGCTCACGGCCAGCAGAGCTCTTCTGCCACCACCCTGCAATTAACCAGTTCTGGTTCCTCAAACAAATGGAAATGCTTCCTGAGAAACCATGGGCTCTCTATGAAGGCTGGGTATACAAATCTACTCTACCGAATCCATGACATTAACTTTCACCACTCAGAACTAGAAGAAACAGCATCACAGACCTAATGCAATCAGCAACCTGCCAGATACTATGGCACTACCACTTGTGATGGCAAGGCAAAACAAAGCAAAGCAAGTCGCCCTCTTTTTGAGTAAGAAATATCACCATGAAATGCCTTCATTTACTTACGGGTAAAAGAAGCTAAACCTTATCAAGAAACAAGCATGTGTACAAGCTTGCATCACCATCAGGTTGGCCTTAAATGTTCAACAAGGAAATGCTTTGTTACAGCTGTAAAACACCTCTAGGATTTTACACCTGTACTTTAAATCACTGTAACAGCCAAATACATAGATGAAAGAAATATAAAACCATTAACATAAATTGCTACTGGCAAAACAAGGCAGATCAGAGAAATTATGAGTCATCTTTACTGATCCTGTATGATTTCTCTTCGCCTTCTCCCTCCCTCAGCCTGAAAGTTTACATTGCACAAGTCTTGATTTTATCAGAGAATTATTCATATGAATACAGGCAGAAATAGCACTGGGCTAAAAATTCTTACCAGTAAATTCTGGAAATAAAGAAAGCAGCAGATAGGAAGATAAGGTGCTGGGAGAGCCAACATGGTTTAACTGACATGGTTTTGCAGGCAAGACAGACAGGGAAACAGTGCTGTTCTGAGAAACAAGAAATACTGGAAATAACCCCAAAAGACAACTACAGCCTTGGAAGGAGCTGTGAAAACGCAGACAAGAGCAGTGCAGTGCGTTAGCTATGCAATCATTGTATGACTCAGGGGAATGACCAACTCTCTTCTTCATAGTTTTTAAGATGACACCCATGTGCATTTACAGTCTATTAAGTTTAGGTATACTAGATAAATATGTATGCAATATATGCAGTATGTATGTAATATACATTAATATCTAGATAATGAAAAACAGATCAAGTGGCCCCATGGGTTCTGGCCAAGAAAGAAA
>JBCJKH010057830.1:43029-66898 GCA_039877255.1 Loriculus beryllinus
AGTGGCCCCATGGGTTCTGGCCAAGAAAGAAATGACACAGCAGAGAAAGCCTTCTGCTGGGTGTTGCAGCAGTGATTCCACACTGTAGCAGGCAACAAGCACTGCTCTAAGACCTTCACTGATGTAGGATCCTAACTGTCTGACACTGACATAAATTATCCCTTGTGGCAAGAAGGCGAGACACACTTGGTCAGCTGACACTCCATGCCCAACTTCTCTCTGCACTAACCACTCTTAACGAAACCAAGCCAAAGCCTCACACTGGAAAATTACACTCCTACCCTTCTCTCTTTCTGCTTCCTTCCTACATAAACTGATGACTGAGATGGAAAGTCATCTTACAAAACACATCTTAATAAAGCTCTGCAACAATACTTAGCAAGAGGCTCAAGAAGATTATTTTTCAAAAGAAATATCCATGTGTATCAGGTGTACAATGCAAAGATGACTAAAAGCTCCCAAAAGTTGCAAAGAGATATACTAGGAGAGGTTAGAGAGAGCTGAAAAGGACATCATGATCAGCTGAATGAAGTCTAAATTGTGCCATCAGAAGCGTATATCCAGCAGCAGGAAATTATATCAAAGCAGAAGCAACATACTGTGAAAAACATAGTAATAAGCAGCTCCTGCAACAAAAAGAGGCGAACAAGCATTGAATAAATGCAGAGAAACAGCTAAGGTTTCAGAGATACATTCTCAAGGCCTGTAAGCTCATCCTGGCAAGTCTGCACTTCAGAACTGCAGGAGGCAAGGGAGGAACAGGATTGCATTACCCCATAAGGCAGCACACAGTATCTCAGAATTGAATCTCTTCTTGTATTTACGAATCTCTGGGGTATCACTCTGTGGCCGTGTATTCGTGGGATTCACATTGACAACTGATCCTTTCCGCGTAGGGTCTTGCCTTATTGCCTCTGATCTCATTGCTTCACTAGAAAATCCTACTGGAAAAAAAGAAAAGTAAAGCACATGTAATACCCCTCAAGGGCTAAATTCTGGCCATATATTCTTTACACCGTACTACCCAAATCAGTAACTGAGAATAGCGAGCAAGTCTTTCTTTTTGTAAGAAATGTAAATGGAAAAAGAAATAAAATTATGCACTCCATTGCAAATAAAATAAAAAGCATGATGGTAACATTCGTAAGTATGTTAAAGAGCCACTGAAGTCACTGAACTCTTTTTCAATTGTCATCTCCAGCTACTTTACTTACCCACAGAAGTCACAGTTGTCCCACTAGATGGAGAAATCTGCAGTAATCTGGGGTCTATAAAAGGTGTAAAGGAGGAGGAAGATTTGTGTTTCTGGAGTGTGTTACTAGCGGACTGAGTCTGCAATGTAAATTTCAACTTTATTAATATTAATGACAATAAAAAGCACGGATAACAACAACCAACATATTTAAGTCACTACAGAATTATGCTACAGAGCCTCCCCAAGCTTTTATACTCCCTTTATAGATACACAAAGCACTGCAGGCACCACACCTGAACTAGACACATATGCACACTGCACATGTCACAACAAAATGTAATTAGCTAAATTGTCATCCCTGTCACCTCAGCTGACAGTGAAGATTTATAGGACTGGCTCCTACAATCAGGCAGAAAGCGAGGGAATGTTTACTTTTTAAAAAATCTGCTTAAATGTATGTATACTATCTGATCTGCAAGCTGTCCACTACCTATGTATGACTTCTGAGTTTATGAAGCATCTCCTAAAGCGAGCTAGTTTAATAAATTATGAAGTTTGATCTCTTGGCTTGTGCAACAGAATTAGAACCATCTGGAATCAAGCGCTCACTTCTATGACGGATTACGTTTCTTTCAATGTCCACTACTGTTTTTTCTCCCTATTTTGTTTAACTTGAGCCTCTTGCCAGAAAGCTGCAGCAGGTTCTTCCACCTTTATCTGACAAAGCAACATATTAAACCTGTATCGAACAAAGGGGCTCATTAGTGTGGAAGGTGTAGCAAACGGTGAAATGAAGCTATGAATATGCAGTGGATAAAATCACTGGTGCTTGCTGAGTTATGTGGTCTAAACATGAAAAAACATAAAGAAAAGAAGAAGACGAGTGAAACAATGGACTGTTAAAAGTGGAAATGGAACAACTTAAAAAACCCTTGCCAGTTTAGTATTAAAGTGACAACATTGCATACTGAAGCAGAATGGGACAAGTGAAAAAAAAAGTATATATGTAAAGGGCGTGCATGTGGGTAAGGTATATCAAGCAGTACTGAGATTTTGCTCAGCTTTATGCGAATACAGAGACACTTCTTTATCATCAACTGATCTTCAACCTCTACCTTTCTAAGCCTCTACTCTGCAGAAAAAATAGCAATGGCTCTTAGGAGTGTATCACTCCCCTGCATAGCTCAATACTAAAAGGCTCCTTCGCCACCAGCCACCGCCACAGCCTCCACTTCCCAAACTGAGTTATCTGAACCCTACTTATTTATTGCTTAGATCAAAGTAATGAGCAGTCGTATCTCTGGATCAATCAACTGATCTCTATAACCTACAAGAGCATGCTTTCAGAAAGATCAAAGACCAATGAAGCATAGCTGAAAATTAATATTATGCTAACCAAATTTCCAGGAGGAAATCCTCCCACCCACCCTACTGCTATGTGGTTCAGAAGCCTTTCTGATCCTGTGGTGAACACGTGCATTGCCATCAGCCTACCCAGCTCACCACAACCTTCCCTTGTCATAGCACTTGCAATGCCTACATGGCAGTACAGCTCTACTCTAAGAAGCAGCAGCTTATTTTCACCAAGTTTTGCTTCCCCTGTACCACCACTGCTTGCACACAGAAAGAAGTTCTCCCCAAGCCAAGCTGGCCACCCACCTGGGAATGGAACCACCACAACTGCTAGGGTTGGTAATGGGCGAATGATGCCCATCGTTCACGTGTGTGCATCTCCTTTGCTGAAGGGGTTACACACATGTGAAGGATCAGGCTTGCCCGCCAGCACTTGGTAAGGGAAGGCATCAGCCCAGGACAGCAAGAGGGAGCTTCCCCTGAAGCAAAGCCTTGCTTCTCCACCTGGACACGAGCAGCACTGGTGGAGAACAGTCATTTTTATACAGCTTCTTTTCAGAGCACACACATACTTGGAAAAAACCCAAAGATTCTCCCCAATTCATTTTTCCAAAACAACAATACCCCAGGCTTTTACAACCCTCCCGGGTAATAACCTGATTTGTTCACCCAGCCCATGTGGCAAGCTTTAAAGAGCAAAATTCCTTCAAGGCCGCTTCCTCTCCCAAAGGGTGAGTTTCCACAAGCAGCAGCTCATACGTGCGGAGTTACCAGCTCAACCTTTACTGACAAAGCCAAAATTAACTGCTAATTTTTAAAAGGCACACTGCTTGCAATTAGCCTGCTCCCAGAATAAAACAGAATTAAAAATATAATAGTATTGGCTTGGAAATGCAGTAGTCAAGTTTAGTTTAAAATGAATGCCATGCAATTAATGACTGACTAAGAGGAAGCAAAAATAGTAAACTGGCAAGTTTGGCATGAGACTGCTCTAGAGTTAAGGGCTTCTTACACAGAACTGAAATGTGTTATTTTGGGGGTGGGAGCAAAGGTGACAGGAAAAAAAAGCAGGGGAGATTGGCTGGAGTTCCTTTGCAACTAGCTACTAGGCAATGCTGCTATAACCCTACGAAAGCAGCCAGCTGTGGTGTAAGACATACCTCATTAGTAGTTAGCTTGTCCTGGGGTGTCTGTGGGGACATGGTGGGTGTCGGCTGGCTGGAGGATGGGGAGGAGGAGGTGGAGGAAGTGGAGGAGGAATGGCTTTGCTGTAAGAGATCTGGCAAGAGGTGAATGCGACCGGCAAAGCCATTGCTCTCATGATGGCTGGCACGCTTTTTGTCAACTGTACTCTGTAGAAAAAACAGGCACACTTGTCTTGCTCAAGTGCTGCTTAAAGGTCTATAGCCCTAACAACCTCTCTCCGTCTCTCCCTCACTTTCTACCTTTCTACATTTATTTTTTAATTCTTTTAAAATAAGCTGATAATCCATGCCTTGATGCCTGGATGCAAAGGGGAAGTGGGCAGAGCTATTAGAATTTGGCAAATTCCCATATCTCCTGGTAGGCAAAAGCTTAGTTCATGTGGCTGACTTGCACAGCCAGCTCCACTAATTAACAGAAGAGTAACTGTGCTGGAAAGTCCTCCACCACAACACGGACAAGCACATTTTTGGGGGTGGAGGGAGGATTTCTTTCCCTGTTGTTTTGTTTAAAACTAACTTAAGTCTTATACAGATATGAGCTTGGACTGTCTGGCAAATGCTTTCAGCTAACTATTTAAAACAATAAGCATGAAATCTTAATTTTCAAACCAGAGGGCTCAATTAAGAAATTGGCATTCAGTTGTGAAATTCAGGAATGCGATTACTGAGGAAACTCCTATAAGCTAGCACGCTCATTAACACACGAGCTCATTTGAAAGCAGGGAATCATTATCTTTCAGAGGCACAAGAATGCAGTATTTTCAGAATCAAAGGCAACAACACAGCACTCTAGCTCTGTCCATGTTCTCTACCTTGCCACCTACTTTGCTTCTCCATTCCCCCACAGTAACTGCTGCACGAATTTGTATGTATGTGTGTGTGTGTATGTCATCTAGGTGGTCTGCATGCCCTCAGCTACAGGTTCAGAACTATTTAAAAAATCCCTGAATGCTCCCCCCAGCCTCCTCCCAGCCCCACTCCTGAGAGCTATGCTTGGTTCTATGGTAAAACCAAACTAAGTTCTTGCTCCAGGTACTTGCTCCAAACACCTGCAGCTTTTCTACCCTTCTCTCCCCCAGACTTTGAGGCATTCTGCATGGTGCTGCCATGGTGTCACTGGAAAGCATGCAAAACAGAAGCAAGGGGTGAAGGGCTACTGTCCTCTTTGCATGCATCAAACATCTTGCTCATCTGGAATTCACTACAGCTGTGTCTTGATAATACGAACAACAAATATAATGTAGAAACAGCATGGGTGAATGAGCGAGTGGGTTAATGAGCACAGAAAAAGTGCAGAACTGCACAGGGAAGGAAAAGCAATACCTGTCGGACAATTAAGGTGCCCTCCTTAGAAGGAGTCAAGGCAGGTTCACTCTCCACATCGTCATGGACGATCATGGTTTTCACTGACTCTGTTTCACCATTGCTCAAGTTCAACGTTGACCTATTTGCCGGACAAGAAATAACTTGAGTGAGATAAGAGCACTTATTCGTTAGCTTTCGCTGCCCCACACCAAGGCATACTCAAAATTAATTTATATTGTGCTCAGAGTGGAGTATTTACATAACCTGCCTAGGAAAGCTTCTCTATTTAAAAGGAAAAGGAGTCAGGAGTTTGTTAAACACCACTTCTTGCTTTAAAACAAATAAAGGAAGAAGAGAGAAAGGCATAATATATAGAAGCCTACTTTTTGAAAAGATTACCCTCAAGTTTGAAAATGTGAACATACTATGTCTCGCTCATAGGTTGTTCTAAGCTGAAGGAACTAATATACAAGTCAAAATACCCAACATCCTTTTTCTTCAACCCCCTAAGAGGGAAAACAGAACACTGTTAGAAGAACTAACACTGCTCGGACATCATCTGGTCCAGAAGTAGATTCATCTGCTCCTTCTTGTTCCATATCATCATCTTCCTCATCTGTTGTCCCTGATTCCTCACTTGACGATGAATAATCCGTTACTTTATGTGGAGGTCGCACATCCTCTACCGCTCGCAATTCCTTTGCCAATGCAGTTAAATCCTGATGGGAGAGGGAGGAAAAACTGATGTTGCAAGGAAGAGTTTGAAAGACAAACCCACAGAATCAGTGCCCAATTTGCTAGCTTGTTCATTGTTGAACATTGCTCATTTCCACAGCGCCAGCAGTATTGTTTCTTTTGATTTACTCATTCTTGATAGTGAGCTACTAAAGCTCACTTTCTGGTAAATTAAAGCACCAAGAAAGTCAACCTAAGGAGGCCTTGCCATATTACAGAAAAATGTATACTCTAAATCCCAGCTATCCTAATTATGACTTCAGTTTAACCCATGATACCATCTGATGGATATACACAAGCACCTGGACCCACTCTCACCCAGTGGTTGACTGTCACAGTTCATTTCCCTAAACTCTGCAGGTTAATAGCAATCACCACAAGAAATCCAGGCAGCAAGGTAGCAGGAAGATCCTAAGACTTACTGAGCCACCCAAGGCACAGTCACAGAGAGCTGATCTCCTTAAAACCTTTTGATCCATTTCCAGTTGCATGGATCCACACTAAGGAGTTCACCTGAGAAGTCAGGTTCAGTCACCTGCTCAGACACACACAGGTGTCAGTACGAGACAAGTTGCTCTGCTGTCTGCTGCTTGGAGTGTGAGTAAACCAAATTTACAGTCAGTGCAGCCTGCTTTCAATTGTGTAGCGATGCTTTACTTATTTGAATACAAATTCAGCCAATACTTCACACATTGTACTGTCTGAAGTGAAGGATCAAGCTCTATGTTTCTCTAAGAAAGCAGCTTTAACTGACAGATTTGGATGCTAGTGCAGTATC
Organism: Loriculus beryllinus; assembly: GCA_039877255.1. Lineage (NCBI taxonomy): Eukaryota > Metazoa > Chordata > Aves > Psittaciformes > Psittacidae > Loriculus > Loriculus beryllinus. Next base: position 49,601 of record JBCJKH010057830.1, read on the forward strand.
ATAATGACAAGAGCAAAATAGTTTTAAGGAAAGTTGGAAATACCGTGATCCCCTAGATGCAACTGGACATCAAGCTGTAATCAAGCTGTAACAGCAGCCAGATAAAGAAAATATCAGAAATTTTTCACAGAAAATAGCACCAGTTTAAGGTCTTACCACTTCTCCCTGCACCATTCAGCCCAGCATTGGCACATTCAGGTCAAAAGCATCATCATTGGTCCAGCACCGGGAAGGAAGCACAGGATTGAAGGAGAAAAAGGAAAAGATTAGGAAGGAAGAAGACTAGATAGCAGAAATCAATTCCAGAAGCAGAGCAAATTCTAATGTTTCAAGTACTGTGATGTGTGGAGGCAATGGCAGAGCCCAGGACATGCTGCTAGGCCTGCAAGACAGAAACTTCAACTCCAGCTGAAGTTCACCCCCAATGGCATCATGAATGTAAGCTCACACTGTACATTTTGTGGGCCTACCTCAAAGAGAGAGGAGACAAGGGAAAATGGATGCAACTTACCGCAGGCTTGACAGGTCTGAAGACTTCCTTTTTCTCTTCAGGCTTTTTAGGTGCACTTTCATGACGCTGCGATGGAGAACCCTCTGATTTGGAAGATGCTGCATGTGGCAAAGCCCCAGAAGGAACATAGAACAAAACAGATTAAGCAGGGAGCTAAGGTATATTTTCTTACTTCACTTCGTAGTGGGGAAGAGAGATGAGAAAGTTATCAGGCTGTGCCTGACAGGAAGATCTAAGTTTCACAGGTTCACTACTACATTGTCCCTGAAGGACTACACAAAAAGTCACCATAAGCTGTGATCTGTATAGGTGCAGTTGGCCTATGACTGAAGCTGAAGTAAACTGTCACACAGTTGTAGACCAAAGAGAGTAACTGGAGTGTAGCCACAAGCTGGAGAACCTGCATCAGCATCCAACATAACCTAGCTGAGCTGTGTCCATAGCAGTCTGCATCCCATCAGCCACCACCAAGGTGACCAGCAACAAGCATCATGTGCCCCTGCACACGAGGAAGGGAGCTGTGAGAGCATGGAGACTGTGCTGTTTGCATACAGAAAAATGCAGCAGTGACTGGATGTGAATCAAAAAATAATGAAACATTTCCACAATGACTTCTGTGCCTACCATCCTCCCCAAGTAAGGGCATACTGTCAAGGGACGGGTACTGAAAGCTAACCCAGCTTTAGTACTGCATGCTCAAAGGTCTTTCCCAATGAGGATTTTCAACCTTCATTGTTTCACAACTTCACAAATTTAGAAACACAGTGTTACAGAGGATGAGGAAAGGACTTACATCTCATCCGGAACCGCTCTCCAGACCCACTCTGGGAGCCAGGGTGGGAGCCAGGCTGTGAGCCTGAGTTGCTTGAACCTGAAGAACTGCCACTGCCTGGCCTTGGTACGAGCTTCTCCACCCTTTCCCACAGCAGACGAGGCTCTATATTGCTGTATCATGGAAGGAAAGACACACATTTCAGTTTCAGATTCCCATTCCTAAACTCAAATATCTGTCTTCCCCAGTTGTTTTGCTAATAACTTATCTGAAAGAACACTTAATGCTGAGAGTATCAGCAATGCTTAACAACCCAGGCAGTGGCTTCCTTTGAAATACTTATCCTTTTTTTAGGTTATTTACTTATTTTATTTATTTATTTACCATCCTATTTATTTAGGATAGAAAGAAAAAAAAAGTTAAGGTGTGTGTAAGCTATTCTTTTTATTTGGAACTGGCTACCTGCCATCCTTATGTATCTAATCTAAAGTGAATCTAAAGTTCTCTCAGCCTGCCTGCAGCAGGTTTGAAACTGGCTCAGAAGTGCCCTGGCCAGCCAGGCATAAGCCAAAAAAAGACATAACTGCCTGTCCCTCTCAGAATACCCTCACCCCTGTGAGTCAGTGTCAGTGAGCCAGTTCCAGGGTGGCCTATCCATGCTGATCTGCTGAGCTCTGGAAGAAGCCCCTTCCATCCCCTCCCTGACCTCAGATGCTGTGTCACAGCTCATGGACATTTCTTTCCTTCTTAAAGTCTGGTTCTGGCTGAGAGGCCAGAAAGTTTCTGAGGTTGTTTCACTTCAGATGTTACAAACACTTTTGCTGCCAGTAATCCCCATAGTACGCCCAAGATGACCTGTTGCATCAAAAGGCAAGATGTTCATGAATGGCCACATTATTTCAGAAATATTAAGGATATTATGAAATTGTTGCTAAAGTTACAGGGCTGGCTACTTGAAGGAGGAGAGGAAAGAAGAAATTCTGCCAGTGTTTGTTGGCACACGTGCGGCACCAAGGGAAATTAATATTAATCATTACTGAAAAGGGATCCAAATTCATCTTCCTTTCACGTCCAGCACAAAATGCCAGAAGCTCTCTGGAAACGCCTGGCTTCCCATGAGCCTTTTCCTTCCAACTCAAGAAAGGCACTGACATGTTGGCTTACAAACCTCGTGGAGTTTCTTTGACCTGCTTGGTTATTTTGCTGCCCACTGCCCTGCAGTGGAGAATCGCGGCGGGACAGGACTGGTGATCGGGATGTTGTTCTCACAGGTACCTTGGGGAAAAAAAGGTTGTGTTAAATCCATGAAAAGGAGAGAGAGAAGAGGAAGATTAAACCCCTCCTGCTACAGAACAGACTCTTAAGATTTTAACAATTCTTAGTCCAATGAACAAACACCCACAAAACCAAGGACCTTAGCTGGACTGCTGTTCAGATTTGGAAGAGAACTCAAAAGTTTAGTCTTAACATTAAGCAGTATTCAATAGTTACCACACGAACACATAGATGCCCCACTACCCTCCAACTACTGAGACATTCTAAAAGAATATGGCACTGACTGAAGCAGGGAAGGCACAAAGCAATTTGCTGAAACAGCATGAGAATTAGGAGAATAAGCTCAGGGGAACCAAACAAATGCCTGGGAATGGATAAGCAGAAGGCAAAGACTGGTGGGGGGAGCAAGAATATACTCAGAAGAAGCAAATCCCAGTGGATGGGAGGGGGGTTGGGAGAAGGAGAGGAGGAGGAAATATATTGAATGTTTCCTTTTTGTTCAGCTCCATCTCAATTTTAAATACGTGTATGATTCATAGTTTGGGTTGCTAACAGATGAAGAGGAAAATTAACTCTGAGCAATAACCTCAGGGATATTTTAAATTCTTTCCTGAGTACGGTAATGATTTGTTAACTTTGCATAATAAATTGTCTCTGATATAGCTGCATTCTATAAATAATTGCCAATTTTATACGAAGCTTCAATATTGTGCTTATGGTGGATTATCATTAACCCATTGACTAAACACCTATGTTATGATCTGCCTTCCAAAATACTGTTACCAATGCTGGCACAAGGGCACGGTCTTCCCAGTGCCCAGGGTATCACATCCTTAAGAAAATAATAATCAATAATAAAGAAAAATAGCACACATCTGTCTTTCTACTCCTTACCCTTGGAGGCACCTCGTCACTGTCTGATCTAGCCCAAGCCTTTTGGGTGGGATCGGGTACCTCCGACTTAGAGTCAGAACTCTGATTTAGCACTTCACTGCGTGAAGGTGGATATGGGTCCTGGGAACGAAGATGGTGATGAGCAAATTTGGGAGAAGGGTCACTGAAGGAATGGGATCGCGAGACAGGGGAAACATTGTTCTTGAGAGATGCCAGATGGGACCACTGTACCTTACAAGAAAACAAAACATAAAACATTCAATGCGCTCAGTATAACTGGCTTTCCAAATAACACAGAATAAAGGCAGGTGGGGCGGGCAGAGACAAATTGGTTATGGCATTAGGTAAGCATGGGGTGGAATCAATGCATTTAAAAGCAAGGCAAGCGCCCAAAGGACGTAACAGACTGAAAATACAGCACATATGCATTTTTGGTGAGGTACGCTCTCCACATACACATACACTGGTGCCTGGAAGAAAAGGGGACCTAATATCTCCACCCTGAGCCTGAGTCCAAAGGCCACTCAAGACAGAAGTTGTCTTCCATTCCTTGGTCTTCAGTGGGCTTTGGTCAGGTCTCATGGCAGCACTGGTGGGCTGGGAAATTTGAAGCACATATCCAATTGAAGAAATGTACAAAATTGAAGAATGCTGTAAACCGTGCAAACTGACAGATATTTATGTTACCTAATAAATTTAGGAACTAGATACAGTTCCAAACTTTTGGACAAAGACCATAATGCAAAAGCCTTTATTCCTTTACAGTCATTGAAATATATACAAAAAAACCCATAATATATATTGTATATAGTATACATATGTACAATGTATATTATACTTACACCATATATGTACCGTATACTGTACATATATACATATTTATACGAAAACTAAGCACACATATACGTGAACACGTATTCAGTTACACAGACTAAGAAGGCACAACAGTGACTCCAGAGTAAAAACCCTATTGGGATTTCCACTGAAATCCATGCTGACCCTTCAGCCTAACTCCCTCCTTGTGCCAAAAACTGTGTTTCAGAGTTAATTTCTGAAACTAAGGAGAAGAAAAGGTCGTAACTGAGGAACACACTGTTTTCACACTTCATAATTAAGCAAAACTTTGCTTTCAATCCTGGTTTCAGTAGGCTGGTTGTATTTGTTTTGATGTGATTATTATTTCCTCAATTTTAATACACACAGCTGTTGAAGAGCCTGATTATTCTTAATGTAAGTGGAAGACCCAGACTTTGAAAGTAACTGGCACAGAGAGCATGAAGATACAAGTCCAATATTTTGAAATAGTCATAGAGGTTTGAATAAAAGCCAGGAATTAATGAGTAAGAGATGAAGTTCTGTCCTGATTTCTCCCACTCTCCCGTCTGTTCAAATTCTCCTGTTGCCTAAAAGAGTTGCAATACCTAGTCACAATGAGGGATGGGTTTAGCTTGCACTGTCATCAGCAGATAGAATTTGGGAGAAGAAAATTCTGCATGGAAACAGAGGAACTGAATGCAGAACTACACAGTTTAATTTAGCATATCCAGATCTCCCTGAATTTATGGGCTACATCTAGGTTTTATACAAAGGTGACTTTATAAATTCATGCTGTAATTCCTATGAAATGCAGATAACAAGATCTGGAGGTTTTTCATTAGAAAACAACAGAATGACAGCAGCCACACACAGCTCAGTGGTTTCAACCTCTTTTTGATTTTTCTAGGAGTACAGAGCTCTATTTAGCAACTGCAGGCCTACTGACAACAAACCTGCTTTTCTTAGTCATGTTTTGTAAATCTCTCTGATGCAGTGCTTATACTATTAAGATCCACTTGTTTAGTTAGCTTTTTCTTCAAGAACTGGAAAAACAAAGCAAGCTCAGTTCTTTCCCGAGCACCCTTTGTGGTAGTAAATATTTCACTCAGATCAAATTCTGAATTGTAAAAGTGTACTGCAACTTTTGCCAGTGTTTAACCCACCACTCCGCTGTTGCACAGATAATAATGGAATGCAGCTGTTCTAAATCTAGCTGTAATATTACATAAAAATAACCACAAAAAGAAAAAAACCCAAACTCAAACTAAAAAAACCCAAACCCACCAAACCCACAAATCCATCAGTTTATCAATAAGCAAAAACAGACGAGGAGCAAATGTACTGAATAAGCTGCTTTGTGTAGCAGTGCTACCCTTTACATAAGACTAAGTGCCAAGACCTGCAAATCTGAAAGAAACGTGTTGGGACTTCTGCATTTCCTCCAGGCTCACTGAGATTTTCTTGGACACTTACCTGAGGCTCCATTGGCCTCTGCAGGGCAGGCTGAGCAGGTTCTGAGCTCCCATTAGAAAAGGACTCTGATCTTGAAGGCACTGGTGGCTCCAACACTTTGCCCATCTGTTTAGACTGTGCTTCAGGGGAGCCCTGATTAGTTTTTCTAAATCTCTCCTCCACCTAAACCAAAATAAATGGAGGTTAAGCCTAGAGTCAATAAAACCAATTACAGTAGAAATATAAAGGTGAGTACCACTTCTAGTTTACCATAAAGAAACCAAATACATTTGGCTGGATTTTTTCCCTATCACTTTCACTGTAACTGTAAAACAGCTAGTGAACTACACCAAAATGGCAAGTATTCCAATAGGGAATAATAGGAAGAGTGGATACAGCACACAGTAAGATGTGAAGTGATATGATTAAAGACCATTATGGAGCTTCTTTCTGCCTAGATTAGGTATTATCCGCTGGTATTTTCCTCACAGACAATAAGAAGGATACATGAAAACAGAACCAACTTTTCAATATAAAAGTGTATTTCCCTTACTGTAATTACCTGCCTCACTCAACCAACGGTATTTGATATCTGCTTTCTTGTGCTTATTTCTTTAGCAACGCAAGAAGAGATAGAATATGCTTCTCTACCCAGGAATACTGGAGGCTGTTTAGTTTTAGGTATGAAACTGTAAGGCTGGTCATCCTGCTCTTATCAGATAGTCCCAATAAAACCTCATATGCTGCAGAGAACAGCCCCAACAGCTTGTTTCTTGTTCTCAAGGAGGTGTAGAATTGATTGTAAATGGACTGTGAGAGTTAGTCAAGCAGAAGACTAAGCTGGAACGTGCTCAGTTCTTGACAGAACATCAAGTGAGGTCCACTTGATGCAGCATTGTGAACAAAGTGAGAAGTACGAACAGCAAGAGGTGAAGGAAGGCTCCAGGCAAAAAGGAAATACCGTCCTATTTCCCAAGATGGTCTGCTGCTGGAACCAGGGCAGTGTGCACATTTCTGCCAGAGCAACTGCCTCTGAGGAACATTAAACTCCCAGCACTTTATCACATCATCAAATCAAAATCATACTAGCAGCTTGGGCTGACTTCATTTGATAAAATTCTGCTCACAATATTTGCTTTAGCCCTTGTGCCTGGAGCACAAACCCAGTACTGGGGTGGTTCCCTAATCAATTTTTCTTGCAGTGATGGTCTGGAGAGACCCATTGCTCTTACAGCAATGTCAGAAGACAAGGGCAAGTTTTCAGGACTCCTCAGCTGGGCTGCTTCATGAACCCAAGCTGTCTCTGCTTCACAAAATTTGAGGACAGTTAACAGTTTGCCTATGGGAACAAGCAGACAAGCTTCTGCCAGGTCTACACAAACTACATCATGTCTTGGGACAATAATGGAGGCACACATCTTCACTATACAATCATTTTCACTACTGTATTCAACTTCACAGAGCCATCCTTTCGAAAACAGGCCAGACTGCTTGTTATGAATAGAACAAGGAAAAGCCCCAAGTCCTTCTGTCTGAAGGAACAGGCTTTCACGGTACTAGCTGGTGATGATAGGTTTCTTCCACAAAGCACAGAAACTGCACGAACCACATGTCCTGAGAACCAGGCAAGAAGTGGGAAGGAGACAGTGAGCACATACCTGGATAAAAACAGGCCCTGTTCCAGTCATCTGACTGTTCAGATTAGAAAATGGCATTAAGCCTCACACCTTGCTCTAAGCTCTTTGCTGTTTCCCAGAGCCAACCATGGAAGTCCTTCCTCCTCCTTATACCACCATTGCTACTGCAATGGAGGAAAACAAGTAGATACAACGGCTATGCTTTTACCACAGTTTTTAAGAAGAATATTACACAGCAATCTCTGGGAAGATTCTGACTATTAACACAGTATTTCTGTACCTTCACTTTATTCCTCCTAGCTACAGCAATCACAAAAGAAAAAAACTATGACAAAAACCAGCTGAATCAGTAATTTCACTGAAGGATGTAACACTTTGACTCTTTGGGTGTTTCTCTCCTTTTCAACTATGAAGAGAAAATGGGAGGCAAGGAGCAGCTACATTTCTGTAACCCTTCAAAGCCAGCCCTCAGGCTGGACAGGAGCATTGGACTGGCACTATGCTTTCACTCAGGTGGGCCACGCATGTGAAACAAGGACAGGAGGGCTGGTTCTATGCCTGCACCACCACGTACCGGACAAGTCTGAACTTCTTCTGAGAGAGAGAGAGACATACCAGATACTTCAACCACCAAGCAGAATGGATGAGATAGCATAAACATGGTTTATAAAGAAACTGGACAACAGTATCTACAAGAAAATGAGTTTGTGCTCACCAAGCCAAGCCAAGCCCAAACAACAATACTTCAAAGGCAATAAAGTGCTACTGGACAAAGGTGGACTGAAAGCTATTTTATCACGTTCAACAGTCACAAGGATACTTTTTGTTCTTGTTCCAAAATGTATTTACCTAATTCCCACATGCGAGTGATGAATGCCATTAACAGCTTTGACCAGTATTGCCCAGTCTGGTGGTTTGTGGGCACTATGGTGCTCAAGGGAAACATAAGAATAAGACCGCTGAAAGAGAGCCAAGGGTACATCAAAGAGGCAATTACTTGCTTAGCAAAGTTAACCGTGGAGCAATGAAAACAGGAGACCACTCACTGAAACAAACAGCACTCGATCTTAGATCTACTTGTTAGTGCCCAAAGTCCAAGAAGGCAACACCACTGACTTTCATAAGAGCAAGGTGTGATCTCAGAAGAGATTTCAAAATGAAACTGATGAAATTCAGGTTTATGTCCATGAGAAGGAAATTTCCAAGAGCATGAGCTAAAGCACCAAATGTGTAAACAGGCACTACTATGTGCAAGCATCCCTCATAGGTTCGTGCTTTCCAACTGCTTCCCAGTTTCCAATTGCCAGTACTTGCCAGAGACACAGACTGCCAACTGCACCAATGCTTCCTACGAAAACATGCCTGATGAAGTGCAGATGAAATTAAATTCCTGATGTGACGCTTCCAAAACCAGGTCCCCTCAGACTGCAGCCTTCCAGAATTTCTTTCCACCCTCAAAAACTCTGAACTCCAATGATCACAGCAGAAGTACTCAGAAGTAGCCCTTAGCTTTAAAAACCAGTGGGCTACATTTTAAAATACCCTGCCCGTTATGAGTGATGCTTTGGCCTCCAACTGCACTACAGCAGAACCACAGTCGCAATGATGGCAACAGGCAGGGGCAGAGGAGCAGGCAGCAGATTCCTGCCCACAAACAGCACTTACCTCACGCGCTCTTTCAGCAGGCTCATAGTGGGATTTTGGCTCAGGGGTATGATAGCTTTGTTTATTTCTTTCTTGCTGCTGCTGCTGTTGCTGTTGCTGCTGCTGCTGCTGCTGCTGTTGTTGCTGCTGCTGCTGCTGCTGTTGCCGCCTGTGATCATGCTGCAGTGACAGGAGGTAGGCTTGCTCCTGCTGCAGCTGGCGCTGGAGTCGCTCCGCCTGTCGGTGTTCCTCCATCTCTCGCCATCTGTATTCCTTTGAAAAAATGTGTAATTCAAGACATGACATTGACCATACAGTGGACATGTCCCTATCCATCCCGATAAAAATGAACCTTTCTGGTTGTTGTTGCCTTTTTTTTCTTGTTTTCTTTTTTTTGTTTATATCATTGTTAAAGTATACCCAAGAGCTAAGTTAGACCAATATGGCATGTGTCTCATGTTGGGAAAGTTGAATGTGTATTGCTAAGCTTGACATGATTGGAGAGTTATGCCAAAACTGATATTTACTAAAGTAAAAAAAAAAAAAAAAAAAGTTATTTAATACTAAATCCAGTGTAAAGTTCATAAAACAATGATTTAGACCAACACTAGGCCATTGTATCCTGGGGTGGATTTACATATCATGTGTGCTTTTGATCTGCAACATAAGCACTCTAGTTCTTCACTGAATGCCAAGGTCTGTTCAGAAACTCGACCACTACACCAGAGCCGTTCTACTTTAACATAAAGCCTCCTCTTACAGCCCAGAAAGCAGTGTGACCATACAGCACTTCTCATATGTGCCTGTCAGCCCACGACGCTAGCATAAATGGCCTTTTTAATCAAGCTCCTTTGTTGTCATACTGTCAGTGCAGCTGTGCCCGACTGAGGGAAGCCTAGGACTGGCCGGATAAATGGATCCTATAGCTACTGAACAAAACAGATACAGTGCTTTACCAGTAACATGGCCTGCTCCTGGAGCAGCTGCTGCTGTAGAATTTCCAAGTGCCGCTGCTCCTCTTCTAGCTGTCGCCTGATATACTCCTGTCACATAGAAATTACCCAGCAATAAATTTATTCAAAAGGAATGCATCAGAACCCCCTGGGTGGAACACCACACGCTACTTCCCCAGTTCAGCTTTAACAAGAAATGCACTTCAGGATGGATTAGTGCCTGCAGAACAATTTAGGAAGCCCTGCCTCCTGAGCATTGGCTTTCGGCCCCTTCTGTTCTGAAATTTCCACTCCTGCAAATGTTGCCAGCATGGGCCAGAGCTCCTTTCCATATTTTGGAAGTGGTTTCAAGAAGCAGCAAAATGCACTTGAAGGTTTTGGAAAGTTAAAACACAGCGAGTCTTGACTCAACACAGCCAATACGAAGTCACATGCAAGTTGTATTAAACATTAGTTTGTTGCACTGGTGCGATGAACTGTTAGCAACAGCTAGAGCCAGGCATAGTGTAGGCAGACTTGGAGCAAGCTCCCTGAGAGGGGCTCTGCCAAGTGCAGTTGGGACCTGCCCTGCCATCTCTCCTGCTGCCCTCACCAGAAGCTTGTCCTGAGCAGACACCGCCAGCCTTGCTGAATTATGCGATGGTTATGACACAAACAAACATCCACCAGGAAACAGATATTAGACCAAACTTGAGATCTAGCCGTCTCTTCACCTGCAGCCTCAACAGGTCGAGAGGTTTAGCCACTGCTTCACCTGACCCCCAGAAGAACTCAAACTCTGAAGCACCAAACCCAAGCTGATAACATCCTATCATGCAATTAATGGAAGTATGTAACATGTGCATGCGCACACACACAAGCACACACACGCACACACACGTTTACAGTGTATGCATAAAGAAATCAATGGATCAGTGATACAGTGATGGGAGCTATAGAAAGTCTTGTGACAGACTGATGAGATACACTATACTGTTGTTACGCACATTGGCTGTGCCATAGTTTGGGTTAACAAAAATTCTAAGAGGGGGCATGTCTTTTCTTCTGAAAAATAAACAAATTTGAAAATCCAGAGTGGTTCAGCTTGGCCACATGAATTAACCATTTGTCATTATTGGCACTGTGCGTAATTAGCATTTCAACAGTTTAAAAAGCAGCTGGGGGAATACCCGGTGTCTGCCCAAAAGCAAATTGCTGTGCTGTAATTAGAGATTTTCCATACATTTATTCCCATTGGTTAGTCTTCTCTCCTTTTAACTCCAACTTTTTTTTTAATATATACAAACACAATAAAACTCCACAGTAACACAACCACCAATGACTGAAAATACACGTACTTTATGTCAGAATAAAATTAAGGTGTATCAGGCCAAAACCAGCATTCCTGAAGTTAATAGGAAATTTGCAAGTAGTTTTGGTCCTTTATTTGGCATCAGCATTTTGCGGTACATGCACAGTAATTATTACTCTGATTATCACCCTGATTCAAGTTTTTAAAGCATTTTAAAACATGCAGATTTCATGCATAAATATAGCAACTGAATTTCACAGTGTAAAAGGTTTCTCACCTGTACTCTCTATGTATTAAAGACACAACTTAAAAGATATACTGACACAACTTAAAGATATATCTGCTGCCTGAACTGGCATACATTATTACAGCTGATTTTAAATGGAGCAAGAGAGGGAGATTGCATATTTAAGTTTTAGGAAGGAAAACCCTTGGCAGCTCAAAGCTTCCACCTCAGATTCAGAATATTCAGAAGTTTATGACGAGCCTCTGACCAATTCTGGGTGCCAGAAGCTGACACACAACAGAGCTGCCATTCTCTGGGAGGCCTTCTAAACAGGGGCATGTCTGCAAGAAGCACTGATCCAGCAAGACAAGCCTAGAAACAATTTTCAGCCCCAGTTATGATTTCACCAATTCTGATGGTTTTAGACAAGCCCAGGGGCACAAGCTGAATTTAGAATGAGTACTGCAACAAGACTTCTTTTTTTGAGGGGAATATTGAGGCTGCCAGAATTTTCCATAAAGCTCTACGATCTATGTTAGTGCATCTGCTGTCAGAGACAACAAAGATGACAGGGCCAGCATTAGGTTGCCCAAGTTAATTTAGGCTTACTACTTTTTTAAAAAATCAAATTAGGATTTAGAAGAAACAAACCTATTACACATATATCTGTATCGTGGACTCACCTGCTCCCTTTCTACTCTCCTCTTTTCCTCCTCTGCTCTTCTTCTCTCTTCCTCTTCCTTACGCCTCCTCTCCATTTCTTCCAGACGTCTTTTTTCCTCCTGCTCTCTCCGCCTTTGCTCACGCTCTTGTTGCCTTCGAGCTTCCCGTTCTCTTCTCTGTTGCTACAAAGGGGAAAAGAAACCACAAAGTTTTACTTTTGTTGTTATCAAAGAAAAGGTGGGGTTGTTTTCTACTGTGAAGAGAGGGATTTACCAGGACTGGCAAGCTCTGCAACTGAGTGACAAAACAGTACATGCAAGCGTTCCACCAGGAAACTAACTCATACCCTGCACACAACTGTCCCTAAAAGCAGCCTCACTTATTCTTTCTGGTTTCTTCATGCACACACACAAAGTCACGTACCATATTCCTGACAACCGAAGTGTGGAAGTTCACTGCTGCTCTTCAAGAGAGGCTCATACTGAAATCTCAATCTTTGATCAGCTGTTGAACTCAAATCTTAATCAGAGTGATAATTTTCTTGACTTCAACACATTATCTAAATGTTGCCAAAAGGGAATCACCAGTCCCACTAAATCAGCTAAAATTCAAATGACAACTGAGCTTTTGATAAGCAGCTTCTCTCTGAACACAATCCATGGTCTGCTAAGAATTTAATGGTGTTGGCTCAACAACCAAGCTCAATTTAACACACTGCCCAAAACTTTGACTAAGAGAAGACGAAGGCTGACCAGCAGCACCTCAGGCCCTCCCCAGACATCAAAAGCACCTATACGTAAAAGAGGAAAAACAGCTGAGGTAGGTTTTACACTCACACAGATAAGCTTACATGCATGACCCAAATACAAACTGGTGTTGGTAAGTCTGCTCAAGTCTGAAAAGAATCTGGAAAACAGCTCAAGAAACCATGAACCGACTCATTTATGTCTACACAGCACCACGAATGACTTCAGAGGAGACATTTTAAATGCCCATACAGTCGTGATCAACTCTTCATGCACTTCTACAGAAACATCCAGTTACTCCACCTACCTCGAAATTCCAGGCAGCCTCCCACAACTGCCTAAGTGTCAAAAGACCCAGCTGTCTCCCGTTCAACAATCTACTGGGAGTATTTACTTCCATGATAGATTTCTATAATATGCTAAAAATTCATAGACAAAATTTAACCAAAAAGAAGCACATCCAAATTAAATCCCAAGAAACCGCGAACTTACACTAGTTACTCCTTTTCCCATTCAGGTTAAGGTTAGTACTGCCATCAATTTCTGTTGAAGAAAAACTGCCCCAGATTTGTCAGTCTTAAGGCACTCCAAGTAGACTTGCAAGAGCACTCAAACTAAGCTTTTATTTGGGTTCATAAATGCAGTTACTAGTCTCCATTTCATAGTTGTGCTCAGCTGAACAAGCAAAGGCCAATCTACATTCACTGTGTTACTTCACAAGATAAGTTTTCCCTGCTCGGCACATGACCCTGTATGACTATGAAGTAACTGAAAGCTCAACAGCCTTTTCCATCTTCTGGAATCAATATTGACACAACAGTGGAAAACAAACGCTGGGGTGGGGGGAATAAAGATGGTTAAGAATTAGTAGCACTTAAATAAAACAGGCTGCTTTCCAATTCTGTTTAACTAGCTGCACCACATTTTCTGTATCTTCTCAGAAACACAGCTCCCTTGCTCTCGTGCCTTCTCTCACAACCAAATCCATCTACCAGCCTTTTCTCTCTTGCTTAAACAAGCTCTCTTCAATGAAAGTAGATACAAAAATAGTAAAAGTGCTGCAAGGCAGCTACAGCACGCAGTGCATTTCATGGGTTTCACTCCTTCATTTCTAAACCACCATAAAAGGATTAAGTAGGCACTTTTATTTCTGAATATACACATCTATGTCAAACAATTTCTACATTTAAGTCAATATATTCAGGTGCTTCTTAGCTAATCAAGTCTGACAGGCTCTTTGTTTAAGAAAACTAAGATATGAAGTACAGCACTTCTGTTGCCGTAGAGGATGCAAGAGACAGCACACTGCTGACTGGTTAATATGAACATTTATCAACTCTAACACTTCTTAAACATATGAAGCCTGTCTGTTTAACAATATTGTGATGACATTGTTAAGTGGATATACTGCAGATCTTGGGATGGCATTCTCACTATGAGGAAGATGGGCAGAGTTTAGGTCTTTTGGATGAAACAAGTTCATTGCTTTTTGAATCAACAGAGAAGTATTCATTAATAATTATAAATAACTGAACTTAATATGAGAAAAGAAAGTTACAAATTGACCAAGAAAACCGATTTCCCATGGCACCATGAAATAAACAAAATCAGTTGCTAAAAGGTAAGATTTTTAAGCAAACCCTGAGCCAGACTGCCAGCTCAGCACCAACAGTAAATATGTATCACCCAACGAAAGAAACTAAAACAAAAGGATTCTCTGCCACCAGTGTGCATTTAAGTGAAATCTCCAAAGCACAAATGTGCTATTGTCTATGCGCCAAAGTACACAGAGAGATGGGGTTTCTCGGCACTGCTTCCGCCTTCCCGTCAGGCACCGCCTTAGCCCCTCGCCAAGCGGGCGGGAAGGGAGGCACTTGGCATTACAGAAGCCTGCACATACACCCCATACAATCCACTTATCCCAGCCCCAGCCATAACAGAAAGGTTTTGCTTCCTCTGCACATGGCCTCTGAAACCTAAGCGTTGAACTACTGGCTGCTAACAAAGTGGAATTACCTTCAACAAGCCCAGGGAAAGAAAACCTACAGTGACAAGCATCTCTTGGTTCTCTGTCTACATCTTGTCAAAGCAATGGCAAAACTGGTAGGTGGCAAGCGGACGTTGACCCAAGCTGGCTTTAGAAACAGCCCTTTAGCTGACTTCCTACAATCCTTCTGTTGGCACAAGGCTGCCTTCCTGACTGATCTAGCAAGTCTTCCACAAGGACACACCAATGCCCTGGTCACCATGTTCCTTAGGTTTACCAAAGGAGGAGAGCAGGACAGGGAAAACCATTAGTTAAAATGAACATCAGTTCTGTTTGTAAAACTTGGGCTTCTGCATTTAATAAGCGTGATTGTTAGATACTATAATTTTTATCATACACTATAAAAAAGGCCTGATATAAACCACTGCTGACCAATAGACAGCAGGTATGGATCTGGATACACTGAAATGATGGATGCATATCCACATTTTCTTTTGTTGGATCTGTTATTACCAATTTTCTTTTACATGTCAGCTTATTTTCAAGGAGCTGTTAACCAGAAGGTGAGAGCAGGAACTCTTCAAAGAAATTTCAGAGCTGCCAAACCAGAGTTCTGACAGAGCCCAAACTGCCTCAAACTGCTGCATTCTGCAAAACTGGCATTTACTATGCCAACAACCAAAAACCCATACAGAAAAAACTGTGTCAATACACTAGCTCTTTGTCTTCTTTTAGGGTGCATTAATGACCATCTTATAATGGAATCCAACATCTCCACTTGGAAGAGCATGATTTACCAGGAGGGGGCAATGCAACTACACATGCAGTTGGTATATACCAACAAATTCAGGACCTTATTCATACAGTGAAACGCTGAAGATAAAAACAGATGCTCTAATTTTGTATTAATAAAATCTTATTACTCTGTTTTATATCCAGATTAAGGTTCTTTCACAAAGAATTAGGTATCCTGGTATCAGGCTTGTGAAGAGGACTGGAAAGATTAGTAAAGAGACTTCTGCTTTGCCCACCCTAGAGATAAACTAGAAGCAGAACATCTTAGTACCAATCCAAACTGCAAGCAATTCAAATGAAGTAGATATGAATAATCTCCTCTTCTGTAAAAGAAACAAAGCCGTGGTAAAAAAATCACCTGTGGGTACACTTACATTACCACCTCGGTTCAGATCAGGACTGCTCTTTTGAAGTGACTCATCCAATCATCTCCACTTACCCAGTTTTGTTTCATATTCTGAAGATGTCTTGGTGTGCCAACCACTCCTTTTGGATGAAATTAAAAAGGCAGATACACTCCAACCACAAGCAGGCACGCAGTCTAGACCTCAGCTAGTCCTAAGGAACTCCTCCTGTCTTTAAACATGTGGGGTGAAGTCCTTAGGTCCTCAGCACTTTAATTACTGTGCTCCACAAATCTGCTCCTACAGGACCGTACTACTTGCCAATGGAGCTATAACCTACCACTTCAAAAACATCCATCTTAGGTTCTCATAGCCAGGGAGACACACCATTTAATGAAGTTATCCCAAACTGTGGAGGTCCACACGGATTCCACCACATGTGGGAACGTGGGGATTTCACCACAGCTCATTCTGAATTTCTCCTGAACCAGGTTCAGGTTTGCAAAGTACAAATTCAAATGCCTTTCAATACTCATCACACTGAACTGGTGTCTCCATGTTGCTGAACAGAAACATAGACATCTTAGAACAGCCAGACTTCTTGACCTAAAGACTTATATGCCATATGGCTGATATTTATGCAACTAGTCTTTGCATGATTTTTAAAGGGGGGGTCAAAGGGAGGATAAATAATCCCCTTCCTGAAACATTTCAGGTCATTTTCTATACTTTGACCATGTATCATTTCCACCTCCTCAGTAATACACAAATTCCAAGATTCCTATAACAATGAGTTTTAGAAGTCACCTATATGCCTTTTAAAAAATAATCTTTTCTCTAATTCTGCTGAGAATTACAGATTTTGGCAGATGTCCTAAACACCGTTCCTGTTGCAGTCTCGGTCAAAACTGTCCAGGCTCTGTGCCAGCATTGTAAGAACAAGCCCTCAATTTTAATTTAGGAAGTGGTGGGGGAGGTGGGGAAGAAGGGAGGGAAGTATAAGCAACTTGTCCAGGGAGATTATCTAATGCATAAAATTCTTCCCAAAGAACGTTAAACAGGTATATCCAAACATACACTTAACACAAGGAAACATTACAAGAAAGCAAGGCTTGGTAAAAATACCAACAAAGTGATGGAAACCTAGAGATTCGGTGTATGACACTAATCTTAACTCACATTACCAAGCCCTTCATTGTTTACTGGCTTCATCAAAATGGGGGGGGGAAGAAGGGAGGGAAGTATAAGCAACTTGTCCAGGGAGATTATCTAATGCATAAAATTCTTCCCAA
>JBCJKH010057832.1:0-18146 GCA_039877255.1 Loriculus beryllinus
AGGGATGGGGCAGCCACAGCTTCTCTGGGCACCCTGTGCCAGCGCCTCAGCACCCTCACAGGGAAGAACTTCTGCCTTATATCTAACCTGAACTTCCCCTGAAGTTTCAAGCCATCACCCTGTGTCCTGTCACTAAAGTATAATATATCCTCTGAACAGAGATCCGTGCTGTTGACAAAAAAAAATCTTGTAGAAACTCATCATATAATTTACTGTGAAAGCCTCTGACTACTTCAACACTTTTAAGGGTGGTTTTGCACAGCAGGACCCTCTTTTCCAATTTTTCACATTATTCTTTGCAGTCTCTTTTTGTTAAAGAACAATGGAACTACAAGAATCAAATTAGACCTTCACCATGCTCCCTTCTGTCTTTGAATATTCTGACATTTGAGAAACACAGTTACAATGGGAACGTTATGACTGATCCGATTAATCCAAATCTCTATAAAACACCCAGAAACTAACTCTGTAGACAAAAGTGGAGAAAAAACCTGTTATTTCTTTTCCTCAGTCTCACAATTAGTTTGTGTTTTGAGCTTCGTATTCTCCAAGCAATCCTTACTTTGACTCCTCAAGCAAAAGGACTAGCAAGTTGCTAGAAATCCCTCTGAGCTGTGAACTTTGTTCCTTCGTCTCTTTTAAACGAAAAGCAAGTCCTGTGAAACCTGGCAGCATAATAACACTGAAGATGTGGGAAACAGAATACAATTCCAGCAGATGGAGCTCAAAAGCAAACAGTCCCGGAACAAGCTGCACAGATGCCTGCAATGTGAGCCTTTGCTCAGACAGTGTAGTTGCCAGAAAAGCCTCCACATGAAACCCACCATGCAAACATACAGAAAAAATTCATTTTAAGAGCTTCCCTGAATTGTTACAATAATCACTGCAAGTAGGGAGATCCTGCATCATTTTAATCATAGAATAATCATAGTTACTTCAGAGGACACTAAGGGCTCAAACCCCAGCATCCATGGCTATTTTCCTGAGTTTTCATCCATGATGAGGGCAGATCTTTTAGATGACTGCTGTTATCTATCTATCTATCTATCTGCCTTTTATGTCTTGGGTAACCAGCTATGAACACATGAAAGCTTTTGGCTTTATGTTACTGAAACATTCGCCTTCATGTGACAGAAAACATTTCTCAGCCCACTCCCTCATTCGAACATTTTTCAGAGGCCAACGTACCACATTTATAAATGTCTCAGTCTCCCCAGCCCTTTTCTGGGTTATATAAATGTTTGATGAAATCATTCTCCAAGGAAATCAATTTTTTATAAGAATTTAATGATAACCCATTCAAATTCACTTCCCAACAGGACAGATCATTAACCCTTTGACAGTCAGCAGCTTTCAAACACATCCCAAACAGAAGATTTAAGAAGAAAGAGCCCTCTTGGTTTAGAATGCAATTTACATTTGGAAAGAAAACTCCAAGATCCTGGAGTAAACACCAATAATAAACCTACTTCAGGGAGAGCACCATAAGAACTCACCCCTGCCCCCCCCCCCTGTTTTATCTTCTTTAGATTCCATCCTAGTGACCCTTTCATAAATAGGAGTTAATCCAAACTTGCCCATTACTGTAATGTTTCATTAGCATCAAAGAGCTGCCTCAGTCCCCAAAGTCAGGAAATTCAAAACTACTGGGCTATGTCAGGAACAATTTCTTGCTCTGAACTCATGAGGGAGAATTAACTCACTGTTACCCTGCCCTGGAAGCACACAATGGGCTGTACAAACATGGCAAGTTTAATGCTGTTTGCCCAAACACAATCTACTTGGAAGCAACTCAGAAGATTGCTTTTAGATTCTATTTTGAGATGCGGTATCACCAAAGGATTAAACCAAGGAAGAGAATTAAAAGCTGGCTTAAAAATCACGTTTTTAAGTCAGATGCTTTTGATAGCCATCAGTGGTTCTAACTGTTAATTTTTGATCCATCAGGATCAAAGGAATTAAAAACTGTTCTGGGTTTATGGAATCCAAATAGACTCTTTACTGTATATTTACAAAACCAAACAGAACGGCACAATTCAGGTTGAGCAGATGTTTAAAAGGTGTGAAGAGGCAGCAGGTACAAACCAACCAGGGCTCTTCAGCACACCAATTGTGCAAATCACATCCCTTTACAATAACAGTGTTTCCCAAACCATCCAGTACTGAGGAGTCTGACCTCCAAAGGACAGGCTTAAATAAACACCCAGCAGAGAAGTGCACTTCATGTCATTTTATGATCAGCTGAATAAATGCATTATATATACTGTTAGCTATGATAATAGCTGACTAATTAATAATGATCTGAGTGCTCTTTATTGCCTGTGTCTAGAGACACTTCTATTATTACCTCCTCCTCCTACAAGGCAAGCTCCCTCCAGGCTTTGCAGCCGAGTAGCTCTAGCAGTGCTTGGCAAGCAGAGTAAGAGCAAGCAGCAGGCAGTGACCCAGACAGAAGGTGTTCAGTGCATCTGGTACTCCAGTTCTGCCCAGTGAAGAGGGGAGTTACATAGTTGTGAGATATCTCAGGATTCCTCAATGGTTTTACTCAGTGAAAGGAGGGGTTTGTTGTGTGTTTTACTAAAAGCAGGCGTGATGTCTCCTGAACACGAGAGCTTGCTGGTATGCTCCATTACTCAGTTTCTGCAGAGAGCATCCCTAAGGAAAGGGGGGACTGGTTTCTGTAGCCAGTTAATTCCTCCATTTCTCTGTGTGAACAGAGAGGCAAGCAGAAACTCCATCACTGGTGGATTGGGGTATCAGAGAACAGGAGACCTAAAAAGCAGGGAGGTTCATCCCTCTTGTGAAATACTCTAGAGAAAGCACTAGCCTTGAAATAGATGGAAGTTTGCAAAACAAGGTAAAACCAGCTTTAGAAGATGCTTCTGTCCTCAGTTTCTGTTACCAACTGCTTTACTGGTTCTAGAGTTAACATTTTGTTTGAAAATGGGCCTCTGCGTTACAATCCCGCTTGTCTGCTTAAAATAGTAAACGAAAAAGGTCAAGCAACTGTGATACTGAAGCTGAGTTTCATGTTAACTAAGCAAGTCCTCCTTCTGCACGTTTCAATGTCAGGTTTCTTGTGTGAGTTTCTATCTGTGCAACAAAACTAAGTTACTCAATGACAAAAAGCTCACTTAACAGCTTAGTGACCAGTTATTATGCCTGTTGTTAGCCTCTAAGCTGCCCAACCAAGACCCTCATTCCACAGCTGTACAGAGGTTACCAGCTGTACCAGTGGAGAAGATGCTGAAGAGCAAAGGAAAGACACATGAGCGTTAGTGGCAATGATACTCATTGCAGGCACCCAAGCAGCAGCACTTACATCAATGAGATCAGACAGGTCATGAATGTAATACTTGAATACAGATGCATTGGTGGCTTCCAGAGCCAGCAGATACTCATTTCTTGCCTTAATAGCCTTCAGTCTGTTTTCTGTGTACTTTGCTTGGCGCTAGAAGAGAATCACAAACAGAAGAGAGGTTATGAAGAGGTGTAGCAGGAGTAGTAGCATTCTTAGTAACACCAGAGAACACTGCACAGTCTTACTGTGCTCACACATTTCTCTTCATTTGGAGGCCATTTCATCAAGACTCAAAGACTTAGATTAATATGTAAGTGGTTTTAAGCAGTACTGTACTAAACAGTTCTGCACTTCAAGTCTTCTCTTAAAACAGGCTGAAGGTTGGGGCGGATTGAGGTTAGAATGAAGGAACAAGGCGGGCTTATGAGGTTACAGACCAGCTCCGGCACTACCACGGTGGCTGATAGAAGCCCACAGGTAGTCTGAGGGCTGGTGCAGGCACCCCACTTCCTCCAACAGAAGCTAGGCCTAAACTTGGGTCTTTTCAGAGCCTAAATCCTCCCCAAGCACTGTACACAAGCACTAGGGCAGTACCTTCTCCTTCATCTTCTCTATTTTCTTGACAGAGCTTCGTCGAACATGTTTCTCCTCAAACTTGACGTTGGAAGTTGAGTCAGGGGAGCGCGGTGTCTGCTTGTCCTCTTGCTTCACTGACTTCCCAATCTGCTTTTCCTCCTGCTTCTCTGCCTCTTTCAGTTTGCTCTGAGCACTGATGCTGTCAGCGTTGTACATATGATAGGTCTTCATCACCTGCAGAAAACAATAGACAAGAGTCAGAGCTCCACAGTTCCATTTGCTGAGGACGAAATGGGTTTACCTAACCACCAAACCAGGCACCCGTACATTCTCCCTCACTTTAGCTGCGTGACCAAGCCTTAGGGAGAACAGATATCCTAAGATAACAGGAAGAGGTCATATGCTTCAACATATTTGCCAATGCACCCTCAAAACTGTACATTTCTTTAACATACCTATTTCATAACAGCTGCCCATCACGTTTATGTTATATACAAATATATATTATATACATATATATATATATATATATCTCATGTTTATATGTCATACTAAGCAAAGGCATTCAAACAGTGCCCAACAAGCCAGATCTGGTTGGTAACTGGGAGTTAGAAATATCTCAACTGGCAAAATGAGAGTTTTCCCATCTCAACAAAGCAGGACAGAAGATGCCTGAGTGGAAGTGCAGCTCTCAAAATGAATCTGAAATCAAAGTGGATGATGCCGCAGCTGCTTCTTTGTTTCACTTTGGCATGAGGCTTCTTGTATGATCCAGTAAAGGAGGCATAGAAACCAAAAACAGATACAGATTAAACCCATCTTCCTCACTATTCAAGGGAAATTATATACCAATGTTGGGAAATGACAGCTTTCATCAGCAGGTAAGGCTGCAGAAGGAATATCCTGTCAGTCTTCCACCTGGATGAATCAGGCCTTTAAACATCCAAGATCCCAAGGAACTGTCCTGCAGATCAATAATCTGAACATAATGGCTGCCAAAGCAGCTCAGGTTCCATTTGTTTAAATCCAATTGGAGATGCAGAAGTACTTCTGCTCACCTTATCTAATTAAAATAGTGATAAAAGAGTGTGTTTTTTTCACTCAAGGAGAGCTGCACTGACCCTGGATAGACAGCTCTTATTATAGCACAAGTATAGGTAGTCACAGGAATATTCCCCCTTCATGTTACAGAATATTCATGTCTAGCTTTGTGTTAATGAAACAGAACAAAAACACCAAAGAATATAACACGTCAACTAGCTTTCCTCATCCATCAATGCAAAGCAAGTCAATTAACATGCCTAAACAAACACCATGATGACAGCATTTCTATAGGGGCCCCCAAAAATGCACAGTTCTATAAAGACACCCCAATAATGCCATTCCAGCATTAAAAAGCCCTCCCTTGCAAATCAATTACTTCAGATGAACCCTCATTTATACCTATTTCACCTCAGGTTGAACCATAACATGATTTTACATAAGGAAGACACATGCTCTCCCTTCATGCAGTGATCAGCAAAGGTTTTCAGATACAAAGAGACGTTGTATTTAAACATGAAAGAGAATGTGAGTGCAGCCAGCGTTCGAGAGAGACTCCCTGAATAATTTACACACACACATTTTCAGCTCCTGCATATGCTTAGACTATAAAGCAGGCATTTATAATAACAGAGGCAAAGCAGTTTCTTCTCCTCTATCACTGAGAGTGGAACTGGAAGAAAGCAAGAGAAGCAGAGAGAGAAATCCCAGTTTTAATGATTTTATCCTGCTGATGGTGCTGCTTTGGCACTCACAAGCTCTGCCTGCTGAGGGCAACAGCAGAGTCATGGGCTGACACAGGATACTTCCTAACAAAAACTTACAGGTCATTATAATCCTCTATGCTTTATCTACAGAGGAAAACTAACGACTTCATCCCTAACCATTCTGCCTGAAATTTGGGATTCTGCTACTCCTTTGGATGGGCTACTCCTTTGGAGTAAGCTGCTCTGGTGGAAGGTGTCCCTGCCTGTGGCAGGGGGCTGGAACTGCATGAGCTTTAAGGTCCCTTCCAACCCAAACCAGGCTTGGATCCTTTGAAAGAGCAAAGGAAACATCTCAGTGTAATGACCCAATGTATTGTTAAGGAAGGACAAACAAAAGGACATTTTGAGCAACAAAACTGTGTGTGGGTTCTGCTTTTCAAAGAGAACCAGCTCAGTAACAGCTGCAGAAAGCAAGAATTTAATCAAGCAACAGGCTTTTCCATTCCTCCGTGTGAGCAGAGAAGTCCCGGAGCAGCGCATGAACTTTTATGAACACATTCCTGCTCCTTCCTGAGGCAGTGCCTCGTTCTCAGTGTCTCCAATGGATAGACCGGGAAGCAGAGAGCACAGACGGAGGAGAATGACTCTAAAGGGAGCTGTTTTGCTGAAAGAGCTGAGGAACAAATAAACACAATGGGTCCCCCCGTGTGCTGCCTTCTGAACACTGAGACCACACAGCACCACGGGCTGAAGGCTTGCAGTGTATATGGAAGTAATTCTAATCATGGAATGGTTTGAGTTGAAGGAAGCTTAAACCTTCAACTACAGCAGCATGCTCCAAGCCCCATCCTACCTGGCCTTGAACACTGCTGGGATGAGGTAGCCATAGCTTCTCTGGGCACCCTGTGCTTAACAGCTCATCTCAGTCTCCCCTCTCGCAGGTAAAAGCCATTCCCCTTTCTCCTGTCCCTACAGGCCCTTGTCAAAAATCCCTCCCCAGGTTTCTTGTAGACCCTTTAGGTATTGTAAGATTGTTACAAGGTCTATAATATGTCTTACTCTTTTTAAACCCAACACTGCAGCTAGTAGCAGACATGCATTAAGGTGAGATCTTTGAGAAGTGGAGCCAACACTTACAGAGCTGAAACAACAGAGGGATAGAGTGAAAAAGTGAGATTTATGGTGCTCTATAGACTGGTGAGCACCAGCCGCCCTGAGCTGCACAGCCTGCAGACATTTATCAGCCTTGGTGCTTAGTCCCTGCTGTAACCGGCAGGCTGGGAGAAGTCAAACACTTCTTCCTTCTGCCTGAAAAGATGCCAAGAGAATCAGTTTGATTTACCGTGTAGAGTTCATTCAAGACTTTCATCAAGTCTTCCTGGAGCTGCAATCCCACTTCCTTGCTCTGCAACAAAACACAGAAATGAAAGTTAATTGGGGAAGAGAGTGAAAAGGCAGAGGAAGCGAGCACGCTCCCCAGCTAGATATACTGTAGGCTCGATTAAGCACTGCTATTTATGCGAGCAAATCCAATAACTGCTCAGCCCAGAGCCACTGCTGGTCAAACTGTACAAACAGGATTAACACAGTGAAATGTTGCATATGCACAGGCAGAGAAGCCTGACAGTCCGGAGACAGGGACATTTCCAGAGAACGTGGGATTTTCAACGGTGTAAGCCTGGAGACACTCGGATTTGCCCATTTTAGCAGGATCAAGCAGAACGATGAATGTGGGACAGGTCAGTATGGAAGCTAAAGAAAGGCAGGATAAGGAAGTCAACAGGAATGCTCTTCCATCGTACCATGAACCAGGCAATACTCCAAGTGCATGAGAGCCATCCACCACATCCTTCACGCTCCCATCTCTGCAGGCAGCCCTGATGCTCCTCCCTTTGACCCTGCACCTCACTGCCAGCCCTGTGCCACCACCTGCCCACCCCTCCCACCCTTATTCCTTGTCCCTCAACCACACACACATCACAAGTTGCCAGTGCCACCTCATTGTACAGATCCCTAAGGATATGAGGGTGCTCAGATGGGGCCTGGCAAAGCCTTATGGAGACAGATCCATGCGGGAAGCCTTGCTGCAAGGTCTGCACCCCTCACTTGTGTGCACATACTAAATTTATCTCCTGGATTCACCAGGGCACAGTCACTCTTGAATACCTTCAGACACTGGAGTAGAAACGGCTCGCTGAAGATGCAGTGTTTCATAGAGTCCTAGAATGGTTTGGGTTGGAAGGGACTTGAAAGCTCCTCCAGTTCCAGCCCACTGCCAGAAACAAGATCCACAGTTTTCCACCTCTGAAAGAAGCAAGCTGCTCATCACTGCACTGATATGGGTGGCAAAGATTTTTATGACTGCCTTTTCCCTCACCACTGGAGATGATTAATGCAAGTGACTGGCTCTGTCTGAAATGCCCTCAGCACTGAACTTCTCACACAGAAGGAGCTTTTCAGCTGTGCTGGTTCAAGAGTGGACCGATCGCCTGCCCTTCACCCAGCTCTTTTCAGCTCATTTACTTATTTCCTGCATAAAATTGGTCATTCACTGTAAAACTGCTGAAGCATCAATTATGTGAAAGATGAAAATGAATATTTTAATGCATGTTCAGGTTGAAGAAGAAAAGCAGCAGCTTAAGAGCTGAACTGTCAAAACACCCAAGTCTTTGTGCTTCCAAATGAGCTCTCAAGAAAGGAACTGCCAGATTGCTGGACTGGAAAAGAACTCCCATTAAGATGAAGGTAAGATAGATCACAGGTGCCATGAAAACAAGAGCTGTGCCATGATCACTGCTCATTTACTGCTGCTCCCTCTACTGATTCCACCAACAAAAACAGGTTTAGGGACAAAATTAGCTTGGTGGCCCTGATAAATGAAAAGGCACTGGAGGAAGCAGAAGGGGTTGCTTGGGAAGGGCAAAGGAAAACGCCTTAGATATTAGCACAGAAGTTGTTGCTCAAGTGCTGTAGAGAGTGGTGGACCTGACACACAGAGAACTTGCCTGAGGTCCCATAGAGCTCCAAGTGCATCCAGGTTAAAACCAGCATCACCCAGGCAGGAGGGATTTCAAGCTCACGCTAGAATGTGGCATGGAATTACAACTCAAATGCATGCCGAGGATAACCAACCGCATCACCTCTGCGCTTGTAAACATCTCCAGGTACCAATTGCTATTTCAACATCAATCTCTTTATTATGTTGTTCAAAAGCAGATGGGGTTTAGAATGATGCATTTTGTAAACAGCCTTCCAGGAAAAAGCAATAAATAAAAGCAAAAAAAGAAACCTGGTAAATTTCATCTTTATCTGTTCCTGGCTGTACCCACAACTGGAGTCTGTCTGTACCTCCCCTAAAAACCCCAAGGAAGGGCTTGTGCAACCAAATCTTATCTCCTTGACTCCAATAATGAACTGTGGGGAGGGAGCGTCCCCACAAACTGTGTCATCTCCTCATCCCATTAAGGCTAAACACTTGTCCTCTTGATCTGGGAGATTATCTAGTTTGATGCGCATCATTAGGACACTCAGATGATGGCACAGCATGGGAGCCCCCCATGCCTGAGGCTGGGGAAGGGGAAAGCAGGGCAACCTGCAGCCTCAGTGTTGTTCTCACAAGCTGCCTTTTCTCCAGCCCGAAACAGGAAAGTGAAAGAAGCTGCCCTAAGCACACACATGCATCAACATCCACACTCACACATGCACACATACTCCTTTGTTACAACAGGGGGTATATGCACCATGTGCAGAGTGGAGGCTGCTGCCACCCCTGGCTGGAGCACAGATTCCCAGTGCGCAGTGCCAGCTCCTCAACGGCCTCTTTGTTCCAGCCTCCTCCCTCCACCTCCCTGCTAATTCAATCAAGATGTTTTTGGGATCTACTGCAGCACTCGCTTGGCTGTTCCACATTCCAGCAAATATTAACGACTTCAGCTTCAAAATATTTAGGGGGGATAATAAATAGGAGAGCTAAGGAATGCTGTCAGCGTTTCACGCGCCCGATCTCGAGCCTCGCTAACGCGGATCCAAATCTGATAGAAGGATGGTTCAGCTTCACCAAACACACTGGGAAGTTCAGGAGATGCTTTCTGTGTAAGCTCCACAACAGCAGGGAAGCACTCAGAAATCATCAGGGAGGGAATGAAATGCACGGAGATAAGAGATTTTATCTAATACATTGCCTAAAATTATGTCAGCCCGTGACAGGGCTGGAACTGGAACCCAAATCTGCTGAGGCTGGAAACTGCTCTCTAACAAGACCATTTCCCTCCATCATTTGAAAAGGAATAATTAGGATATTTATACATAGAATCCCAGCCTGGTTTAGGTGGAAGGGACCTTAAAGCTCATGCAGGGGATGGGGCAGCCACAGCTTCTCTGGGCACCCTGGGCCAGCACCTCAGCACCCTCACAGGGAAGAGCTTCTGCCTAAGAGCTCATATCAATCTACTTAATATCTAAAACTAAATATTACACGTTATTTAACATCTACTTAAGAAGTTTGTTAAAAAGAAGACTTGCAAGAACTTTATGGATAAGGTGCTTGGGCATCATCACATGGCTCTGCAGAACAGGAATTCTGGGAAGACCTCTTCTAAAGCTTCAGACTCTCCAGGACTTAAAGCAAAGCTAGGAAAATAAATCCTGTGTCATGTCGTACAATATACATGCACATTTTGGATGACAGCTCGTCAGTTCCCAGTGTAATGGTGCATTATGATTCAGTCACTCATACTTAACTTACAGTTGTATTATCTAGTTTTCTCCACTAGTGATTTCTTTCACCACTATGTCAGTAATAAGGAATTTTCCTTATGACAGCAAAACACTCTACTCTGAAAAACCATTCCTACATGAAACCACGTCACATCACTGCCTCCCATACTCCAGGCTTAAAGAGCCTCTTCCAAACATCCCCTGTCTCCTATATCTCTTATTTTCGTGCTGATCCTGCTGAACTTTGGCCTTCAGGCACTCCATCCCAACAAGTAATTTATGGTTTAGGTTGGGAGGGACCTTTAAGCCCTTCTCCTCAGTGCTGCTCCCAGTCCAGGGCCAAACGCAGTATATTCCATGCCCAATCTGCACGCAGAAGTGACATTTTTTTAGCCTGTAACATGCAGTAGAATTACTCCAGCTGTAGCCTCTGGCATTCAGGACATCTCCCTGGGCATCAGAATCTGATCCTACCACTGTATCTGACCGGGTACAAAGTGCTACCAGGGTAACAGAAACCATCACAGCGCCACACTGGTGAATTCACTCCCTCTCCCTTCCTCCACTCCACTTGTTCTAAAAATAAGCAGTTAGGAAAACTGGGAGACTTCATTTCCCCAGTGAGAAATCAGAAAGGATCACTTCCCAACAGGCTTCTGTAGCCTTTACCTTTGGGGAAAAGAGGAAGAACTCAACCTTTCTATTTCCTGAGGCACCAAAGGCAGAGGAGCGCAGTGGGTAAGGATGCACACGTGAGAGCAGAGCACGTACTTACCACGTCTGCACCTCAGTTTTACTGATGGTATTTGCCTATTTACATGCTTACATTGGTATGGAGAAGTGCCCAGCGTTTTGGCCAGTGCACTTCCTTCCTGTGCATGGATTTTCTCTGTGTGGTGTATTTTAAGACCTTTCATATGCTGGTACCAACGCAGCCACAAGACACACTGCAGCTGTAAAGTAGGTCAGCTTAAGCACGGGCCCCTTAAGAGAATTAATAATTCTTCTTCCTTGATTACCACAAGGCTTTTAAGCAACTCGTTGTGGATTTTCCATTTCACATCAAGCACAGCGTACTAACAGATAAACTGGTTTTTCCCTGTGATCAAAGGTATTAAACAGGAAGCGAATTTCAAACCCTCAGCTTTGTTTTCTTCGTGTTTTACACAGTTTTCTCCCCATAAATATCACAACTGCACTTGATACAACCGTGTAAAGGAATGCTGTGCTCTCAAAGCAAGATCTGTAAGGCAACCACCCCTCCCTGTCCCCTCTCTATACCAGGAGGACATGTCCACCTCAATGAGCCTTAAAGCAGGATGGAGTCACTGCTCCGAGCATCTCCAGTGTGACTCTAGGTTAAGACACAGGGACTTGTGCATCTGCAGAATAAATCTGCCTTTCGCTGGGCCCAACTGTCACCCCAGGACTGCCAAGCCCACCACTAAACCATGTCACTGAGGGCAAACTGACCTCCCCCCATGGCCACTTCTCAAAGCCCATTGCTGCCCTTGCTCTCCCTTCATGATCCCCCATCACCCTCATGCAAAGAAACCAAGGGCCACATTAAAAGGATGGGGTGATGATGGGGGGATAGAGTGAAAAGGGAGGAAAGGGAAAATCAAACCCAGAATCAACCTAAATGGAAGACTATTTTGAACACATATACAAATATACATTCAGGGCCACGCTGAAGAGAATAAACAGGAAGCAATCAGAGGATTGCTCTCCACAGCAGTAGGAAAGGCACTGACATCAAAGCGGGACAGTCATCCAGGAAAGGGAGAGGTGACCAGAATAGCAACATCAGGTGGCACACAGGCTTGAAAGCAGCCCTGCACGAAACCCAGGGCTAAATCCTGCACAAATAAGGAAATATGACCTCCTTCCTCAGGTGTACCAGTTTGGTACTAAGACAATTCCGCTCAGTTTTATTTGCTTGAGAGGTTATTTATGTCACCATTTATCTTCCCTTTGTTTTGCAGTAGCACACAATTGAGCTGACACCATTCCTGAGGCCAATGCCAGATCCCCACTGATACCAACAGGGTTTATTTGCTATAGTTTCCAGCCCTGACTGACAACATCATCTACTGAGATGTAAAAGTGATCTCTTAGGAGAACCCAAGACAAAGACCATGGAAAGAGAAGGGTGTTCAAATACCTCCACTTTCAGCTGCAAGCCTGAATAAGTTCTAACCCCACATCTGGTGCAAACAGCCCAGTGCTCTGATACTGAAAGGTTTTACAGGGAGAGCTACGTGAGGAAGTAAACAGATCCCAGAGGCAGGAAGAACCAGGGCAGACACACGCTATACATCCAGCACCACTTCAGGGCTGGCTCTGGCAGCAAACGCAGCTTCTCTTATCAGCAGAGCTACCTTTGAAGTGTCTGGCTAGCTTCCCTCTAGCACTCAGGCAACTGAGACCCTCCACATCGTAACACAGCGCTGGAGAGGGATCTCTTCATCACGAGGCATGGACAGAAGAACCGCACGAGCAGAGCCATGGACCACGCAGGCTTCCCATGGCACTGTGAAGGTAAACCCTTGGAAAAGCCACATGCAACGCTGCTGGAATTCCAGGAGGTCACTGATTTCAGGACAGACCCGTCCAAGCTCGATCATCAGCACTGCTGTGCCCTTTGCAGAAGTGGTCCAGGGGTCCAAGAGTGAACGTAAGAATTGGTCTCAGCCTGTCCACCGCAGCCACTGGAAGAGACAAACCCACATTTGCCCCCACCAGTTCCAGTGCTCCTCTGGACAGCGAGACCTGGTTTGGGTTCATGCTGCTCTAGCCACATCACAGTAGCTCCCACCGGCTTCCCTTCACATCAATGTCATCCTCAGGGATGTGCTTCCTTCCCAGCTCAGACCTTATCACACTCATCCAGGCCCCTCACAGCCCTCAGGCTGGATTACGGCTGCATGCTGTACTTAGATCTCTCTCGTTTGAAGCAGCTCACCACTTCACACAGTGCAAGATATCGAGTTTAGCAACAAAAGGGATCTTAAGTACATCTTTTTTTAGCCTGGTTGTTCCTCTTGGCTCACCTGCTCCATCCCAACAGGACACAAAGCAGTGATCTGAGAAAGCCCTGAATTAAAAATGGCCCAAGAAAACGATCTCATGCCTCAGGATTTGATTTCAACTGCGCTCAGTAAATGGGGAGCTCTGTATCCTCTCCATTTCACAGCATTATTTACAAGCCAGTGAGCAGCTCCTAAATGTAAGTCACTAGAGCACCTGCAAGCAGCCAGACACATCTAACTTTTCTTAGGTCTTTTTCAAGCAGAAGTGTAAAGAAATGTTCCTCAGGCCTTCAAATAGCAAAGCGCCCTTGTTTTTAACACAGGTCCCCTGGGTAGGATGAGACAAGGACAGAGAGCTCCCAAACCAGCAGCAAGACTGGCAGCCCAATTCCAACAGCTACAGTTGCCACTGGCAAACAGAAAAAGCTGGCTTGTCAGAGACAAATAGCTGGGATTTAGAGACAAATGTCTTCGGTTTGTGTTAGAGCTGTGAGAAAGCAACCAGAGCGGCATTGTGTTTTGGTGCTCAGTGATTTGTTTGGTTTTCATCCTGTACCCCAAATCAACCCAAGCTGGGCAAACCCATCGCCATGGTTTATACAAGGCTTTTATATAAGGGGCTGAAAATTAAGCTGCTCCTTTCCAGCCAAATTGCGATCCTATCAATTTCCATGTAGTGCTTTGCCGCGGCATTTTCTCAGCCACCTTCCTCAAGCACAGCCTTTGTTGAAATTCAGTGGGAAGATTACTCCTCCTTTGGAAGGATTAGGGGAATTGGAGAGTAGCTGCCATTCAGTAATCCCATGTAAGTATCTAATCAACCATAATGTAATTACCAGAAAGTTTTAAAAGGTCAAAAAGGCCTTAGCATGATGCTACTTGAGAGGGAGAAGGTTCCTCCTCTGCTTGGGGAGTGACTCAAAAGAAGAAGTAAAAGCAAACCAGATTGTCACACATTCTGTTCCTACCCATTAAAAACTCCAGAAATACACAGAGGACAAACAACACAACTGTCCACTTGTTTTCATTCCCCTATGGAAATCAGCTGCCAACACACACAAATACCTGCTGCATAAGAGCAAACACATCCTGCTCTCCAGGTAACGCACAACACGCCGCTCCCTCAAGTGCATCTTGACACGAAACATCACACACCATATCGAGCACTGTTTGCTAGCAGTCTGAACAGACTGCTTTACACATACTGTCCTCATCACTTAGAGCAATAGAGAGACACCAAGGAATACCAGAATGCTCTTTCCTCAAGATATTTAGAAGACTGTCAAGACCAGAGTAAAAAGCCAACATTACTGCTGACTGCACCTAAATAGATCTTAATCTACTGACACTGTTCTGACATAACTGACACCAGTGAAGGCAAGAAGACACACATGAAGGTACACCAAGATCTTCTGGTGAACACTGTGCCTCCTCCACTTCTCTCATAGACTCTATGTGATTTAGGAAAAGTCTCCACTAAAGTACTCTCCAGAAAGCTCAAGTCCTTCTGCAAGGCTCTTCTCTAGACTTTGCAACAGTAGAAAGAACTCTCCATGTCATGACACGTTGCAAGGGGTGAGGGAAGAGAAATGGCTTTCAAAGTCAGACCTGCAATGTTTTTAACATGTCACCTCGCAGATGTTAGAGCCATTGACTGAAGAGACCAGGCATCACCATTCAAGAGGAGCTTCAGAGCTGCTCTATCATGTTTCCTCTACTGGAACAACAGTGTCTTAATAGAAGAATCTTCTCCCATGCTGTCCCACGTATTTTCCAGGTAGGAATCAAGGAGAGGCTCACCAAAGAGACATCAGCAGCATGTTCTCCTTTTCCAGAGAGGACAATACACCCATTTCTTATGTAGCATGGTAACAATTCCCCCCACTTTTTCTTTTAGTGGTAGTTTCTCCTCCATGGGAAACACCAGTTTAGTTTGAGAGAGCTGGTCCTGATTATATTCAGAGGTGAAGACCTGAAGGGTTTCTGCATATTTAATAGAAGTTTCAAACCACATACAAATTATGATGAGGAGATTAAGAGGAAAAACCAGCCTGAATCTAGACCCACAAATCAAAACTGACCACTTCAGGGACCACCCTAAACCACTGCAAGAAGAAAATGACTGAAGAAATCGAAGTCCAGCAGAGTTACCCACGAAGAGGAAGAAAGCCCATGTGTCAGCACAGCCACCAGAGACTCGATCCACCAGCTAATAGCTAAAATGGTATTTCAGAAGGGACAAATGAAGTGGTGTAGCATTGAGTTACCTTCTTGAAGAGGCGCCCCGAGTCCTCGCTGACCTGCACGAAGCGCGGGATGATGTTGTTGAGATAGATGTCACTGAGCGTGGTGTGGTCCCTGCTCTCCCGCTTCACCTGGTTGAGCAGGAGATTCCAGCAGTTCACTGGGGACAGCACATTCTGATCCTTCCTAAAAAGGACACAAAACAGAAACAAGAATTGCACAAACCCATTCTGTTCAAGATGGTCTGTACCTAGAAATGCTAGAAACTCAGCTCCAGGATGTATGCATTGCTGAGGAGAAGAGAGCAGAGGATGGCTATAAAATGGCTACTGCACACCCAGAAAGCACACCCTAAATTACACAACTACATTCACATGGCCACAGGCTTTTGTTCCCCAACAAACAAAGGCAAATGCAAGCTCCAGGATGCCAAATGTAGGCTTTGATTTCTGCTTTTCAATCCAAGATTCTGTGCGTAAATCACAGTGCCTGAGGGACAGTGATGGCTCCAGTGTCTGACACCAGGTTTCCCTGCGCTGGCTCAGGCAGTTGGGACTTGACCACAATAATAAGATTTCAAATGCTAAACAGCATTGGCATAGGAAACAGAATGATGTGTTTTACGTACATGTGAGCATATATATCTGTCCTGAGCAAAAGAAAAGGCAACAGTCATAAAACCAGCTTGATTTTCTCATCTTTGAACTTCCTCCACCGTAGCACAGCTGATTCACTCTGCACCCTGCAAATAAGCAATGCAAAGGGCAAAGAAAGGGAAGATAAGAGGAACCTCAGTTTATTTAGATCAACATTTCATCTACTAAAGGGAGTAAATCAGTTAAAGCACCATTTCTTAAGGCACTAGATGAAAGCGAGGAGGCTCGCGGGGATGTTGCATGGTCCTGGGTTGGAGCTGGCACGTCGAGGTGTAGTCTGAACTCAGAGTTTACTTCTCTTTAGATCTGTTTATCATTTGTTTACAGTACAGTAATAGTTATTTAGAAAAGAGAAAGGCAGATCTGGAGGAAAGCCAATGCTGCTCTTGATTACTGCAAGCAACTGCAGCCCATTTCTTCCCTCTTAAAAGCAACGTGGTTTCATTTCCATTGAAAGAGAGGAATATTCTGCACTGAGAAGGACAGAATCTGCTGCAAGAGATGTCTGTCATTGGCAAAATTAACCTGTGGCAGAGTTTCATTACCCTTTCCATGACATCAGTGATTGGATTTGCAGTGCAATATAGGTAATTTTAGATAAGAATAGTTTCAGACCAGCTGATCTTGATGCTTTGTTTCTCAAAAGAATATGAAAAGCTCAGGAAATAACTGCAGCTTGTGATGTCCAAATCCGCTTCAAGGTCGGAGTGCATGTATATAGTGTAAGGGGGTGCAAAAAGGATTCTGGGTTTTTGGGTCTCCTGGTGTTCTGAGCGAAAGGATAATACAAAATAAAGAAGGGGATGCAGAGATTTTATTTGGAGACAATATTTGCCTCCCTACTGTATGTCCTGTATTGCAGATACTGCTGACGCGCAAAACCAGATGGAATGATCAAAATGCAGAACTGCACAAGGTTGAAACTGCCAGATGTTCAGCTCTATAAATCAAACAGTCACCACCCCCCACCCCCCCATCTGCAGTCAGCATTTGCAGCACACCGTGTGTTTTGTTACTATGCCAGGGAGCTAAATACTAACTGTGAGACCCAGTGTAAATCTATGGGCACTGAGCAGGCTGCAGCAGCCTCCAAGGGCACACGCTATCTGATGGAGGTGTAAAGCTGCCACCGTGAAAGAAGGCACCATACACAGGAAGGGGGTTTCTAATTTAGATGAAACAAGAATCCAGCTTTCTTCCACTAAAGAGCGGGCAGGAGGAGGAAAGGCATCTCCAGAAAGAGCTTCTCTGAGGAGCAGTGCTAGGTCAGAGTGTAGACACCATCTGCACAACCACCACCTCCACCAACAAACTCACTCAGGTGGAAGACAGGAAGCAAACCAAGGAAGAATTGTGGATGATTATAAAGAGAAGTTGATGAAGGACAGTATCCAAAGTTAAAAGCAGGTTGGTTTGCTCCTCTACATCAATGGACTTTACACACTGACTTTGTATTTGCTCTCTAAAGCTGGAAGAGCTGCAGCAAGTGAGAATTAATCAACTACTAGGAAAAGTGCGGGAATTAACATAGGAACAAAAAGCTCAGACTCCACCAGCTGATCATGTCATAGCTGTTCAAAATCCTTCCTCAAAACCCTTAACAGCCTGTTACTGCTTCATCACTTTGCTGCTCCATTCCTTCCTTAAGACTGGTGCAGCCACAGATCCCCAAGCAGCCAGAAGCAGCCCAGCTGTGTGCAGGCTGCTGACTTGTCTTCTCAGGCTTTGTACCACTCCTCTGCTTGAGCTGCCAACCCAAAACCACAGCTGGTTTGATCCTTCATATCTCCCATCACTTGTTCAGCCTGGAGAAGAGAAGGCTCCTTAAGGGGAGACCTGAGAGCAGCTCCAGTGCCTAAAGGGGCTGCAGGAA
>JBCJKH010057833.1:0-21181 GCA_039877255.1 Loriculus beryllinus
GCATACACACTCA
Source organism: Loriculus beryllinus (assembly GCA_039877255.1). Lineage (NCBI taxonomy): Eukaryota > Metazoa > Chordata > Aves > Psittaciformes > Psittacidae > Loriculus > Loriculus beryllinus. The sequence goes on from JBCJKH010057833.1 coordinate 14, forward strand.
AAAGTCTTGCTAATGCCCACAATAACTGCATGTGTATATTTAAAATGTATTCTCATTCACTGACTGAATTTATACATTATTCTTATTCTTCTATATTAGTGTGCAATAAATGTATCTTTAGCATGTGATAAACACCTGTTTTTTGCCTGCCTGACTCCTAAGCATAACACAAGCATAGAGGAAATGGTCAGTGAGTGAAAACATCATTTTACCCAAAAAACAAAGCAGTAGCAGCAGAGCTGACTAACATGAGACAGCATCAGGCTTCTTGTACAGACTGAACACACACTTTTTGCATGCAGCTCTGAATTACACAGCTGTTATTTTCCAGAGCAGTCGTCCTGTTGTAGAAGACTTGTACTGTCAAAAACCACTGAGAGGTCCCGTTCTTGGATTAGGATGCAAAATCCTTCCTTATCAGCAAATTTAATATGCCTCTAAGCACACTCATATTTGTAGTGGGGAGAGTTCTGACTATACAGTGTCATGCATGGAGCAATACACAACATTGTTTAAATATTTTGAAGAGTTTGGAGTACCTGGGAGTAATCAAGGGTGAAACACAAACCTCTGTTTCTCATACCCCAGTTCAGTGAGGCTCAGAGGGTCCCTACATCTTGCTGATGCAAACAGAAGGTAAGAACCCACACTAGGTCACAGGAAGGAGACCTTTGCCATAGAAAATATAATCGAGCTACTCAAGTCCAAGAGCAGTTTAACGTGGGCCTCCATTAAACTATACAGTCAGAGCCCTTTGCCAAAAACAGAGTTAAAAGTGAAGGGATTTTTCTACAGTTCTAATATTTACAATTGTTTGTACATATGTACATATTTATATATTTATTCATACCTGGACAATGTGACATTAAAGGGATCATTTATAATTTACAAATGAAACATTTTAAAAATGTATAATTATACCATGAAATAAACCTTTGTTTATTGCTTGCCTTCCAGCCTTATGCTCATAATCTCACTATTGCACACGTCTCCATGTTACATGGAAAATCTACGTTTATATATAAATATATATGAAAATAAGGATATTTTAATTTTAATATTCTGAGTAAAGTGCTCATTTTTTTTAACTACTGTTGATGAGAAAGGTTTAATCTGACAGTTTAATTAGAGGGACTTCAAGGGAAACACACCTAGTCCATGCTTCTCCATTTCATTTTTAAATTACATTTTCCTGATGTCAACTCTGGCTTAACTATTAATTCTATTCATAATATGCATTTGTGACCTTGGCACCTATACTGTCACACAAAGTACGAAACAGAATCACATTAAAAACAAAGAAAATGCAAGAAAATAAATCAGCAAATGAAAGCAGTGTTTCTCTTTGTTTTTTTAGCACATTTCCATGTCTTAAGATACTCTTTTATTTGATTTTAGAAATATTTGTACAACTTTGTTAAACTCTGAACATATCTATTTTATGCACTATACTCAAGTACTGTACAAAACTGCAATAAATGACACTATACGACTACATATGTCTCTACTAGAAGACATCATCATAAAGGTGTATCTTTTTTAAAGGTCAACTAATAACTGCTAATGTATGTGTGAATTGAAGTATTTTTGATTGGCCAAGTATATTAAAATCTAAATACAGTACACAATTATTACTTATGCTATGATTTATCAGGCCTTTAGGGGCATAAAGAATCTTTGCAAAGGCTCAGATGAGAAACAATTTTACTGATCAGTAATAAATGTTCATATAAAATTGCAAGTGGCAGCTCCAATTTTGTTATATTTGTGTATATGAAATACAGTTTGTACCTACTGAAAATGCATGACCTTTTATTAAAAAAATAACATTCAAATCTTAGCAAAACCATTTCTAGTATACAAAGTCGTTGTAAAGTTATGTCAGCGAAATGCAAAGTTGCAATTTACAAAAGCAGCAGTAAATTTTATTATACGGACAATTTCTGGAACTTAAGTCATGATTCTTGTTTCCCTTCAAAAGAATGTTTTCTGGGACGAGTACAGGTAAATATTTTAATGGCAGGTTTTAGGTTAACATTAAGCAAGGAACGAGTGTATTATATTACTGATATACTTAACCCTGAAAGATTTCTGAGCACTTTTATGAACCTCACAATAATCCAATTAAGAACAAAATAAAAAAACTAAACAAACAAAAAAAAAATCCAACTTTGCTGAACCAGACAAACCTGGCTTAGCAACATCAAATAAATAAAACAGTGAAAAGAACAAGATTTTTCACTAGCAGAAGTCGGTTGAAATTGGAAATTTGGTTAACACTTGGTTTTGCTGAAACCAATTAGAAGGGTTTAATAAGAACTTCAAGCAGGACAGAAGAAAGAAATCTGTGGCTTCTGCCATATAGTAGTCTTTAGTACCTCTTCAGCCTAAGTAATATCCAGAATGTTTGTGAACAGTAGAACTGTACGAGCTCCATACTTTGTTATGTACATGGGTACCGCTATTGTATGAAACAATTACACCTTTTTTAAAAAATCACTTTTTTTAAATGAGTTTCTTTCATTAAAGTAGAATTACTTTATAGAAAAATATTTTAACTTTAAATTAAAAAAATACTGTTCCTAAATAATTATGTAGGATCATATCTTCATTTCATTGTAAGGAGAGAATATAATTCTGTGTATTTGAATCCTAGTTTAACAGAACTCTCCTGGGTATAACTTTTAAACAGCTGGCTATATTTGCCATGGGTGCTATCTGTTTACAGACCCATGAAATAACAGTGTGTCCCTCCTTTGGAGATACACCAATAAGACATCTATATACACTCTGTACATAATGGTTCACAGATTAGCAGTTATTAGTCGGACTGTACATAGCAAACAACCTATCTGATTAGAATTCTTTAAGTCCTCAGCACAATTCAGATTTTAGGTTGATGGTGCAAAGCCAAGTAAGACAGGCTCTCTGTTTAAATATGTAGCCCAATACACTAAATTGAAAGTACCAAATAAGACTGGAAACACTATTCTAGACATTCTGTCAATTTTGCTAACACTGTTGAATGTTTTCTTTGCTTCCTGTGGCTTCGCTTCTGGTTTTGCCTTGTTGGGTTCTGCAGTTGTAGCACTCTTGGAGATAGTTGGTAGCACTGAGTCCTTGGTAATATTTGGAGCATAGTTGGCAACAGCCACTGCATAGGCATTGTTTTTCTTAATGACAGACGCTTTTTCTTTTTTCTATTGGAAGACAGCATGAAGTTAAATATTTAATGTGTATTTGCTAGAATAGACTTAATTAAACATCATTTCAAATGTAAAAGAAGCAAACGAGTATTTTAAAATAAATAAATAGCAACACCATGCTGATAAATTCAAATATAAAGAAAGACACTTCCAGTCTACCAAAAAAGAAGGTACAGGTAATGTGCAAATGCTGTAAAAGCATAGATTCTTGCACTATTAAATGTCCTACTGAAGGAAGGATCTACTACTGCAATTGTAAGGATAACTGGAAAAGAGTTTTTTCTCTAGCTCCTTTGTTTCTGGCTCTTTACAATATAATTGCAAGATGTTTAAAATGTTCTCTTAAAAGAACTATAAGGAATGAATGGGTGGACTGAAAAAAAAAAAATTACGTGGCATTGTAAGAAAAGAAAAATTAGGCCATCTTTTCCACATATATCTAACATCACTATTAATTGAACCTCTCATTATATACTACCAATATATAATGAAATTTCAGCAATAGTCTACATTTTAAGAGATTCTGGAGAAATATGTGTGTGCTTACATGTATATATACATAGGCACACACTGATGTCAGAAAGAGATTGCAATTGAGAGAAAGAAGGACTCGAGCCTAGTAGTTGCAGAAGCAAGCTGAGAACTAGTCCAAGAACTATTTCTGTTCTTCAGAAATTATTGTTTAAAAAATGTGTAACAGTGATGAATATGGGGATTAGAACCTAAAAGGTAACATAATATAAGAAAAGTAGGGTGGAATTACAAGAATTTAGTCAAGTTTAGCAAAGGGAAATTAAAGTCCTGCACCTTGGGAGGAATAACACTATGCACCGGTAGAGGTTGGCAATAATGGACTGAAAAGCAACTATGCAGAAAAGGCCCAAGGTGGACACCAAATTGAATAAAAGTCAGAAATGTGCCCTGACTGCATTACAAGGAGTGTTGTCAGCAGGCCGAGGGAGGTGAGCATTCCTACCAACTCAGCCCTAACAAGACACATCCATAGTGACGGACCCAGTTCTGGGCTCCCTGGTTCAAGAGACATGGACAGTGAGTCCAGCAAGCGATTACAAAGATCATTTAAGGCCTGAACCATCTGAAATGTGAAAGGGTGAATAATGAATGCTGTGACTGTTCAGAACAGCAGGCTCAGGGGAGAGTTTTATCAATGTATATAAATATCTGGTGGGAGAGAGTAAAGAAGACCAGAAAAGACTCTTCTCAGTGATATCCAGTGGAAGGACAAGAGACAATGGGCACAAATTGAAATAGAGAATGTTCTACTTAAATATACAAAAATACCTGTTTTACCGTGAACATGACTGAGCACTAGAACAGGTTGCCCAGAGAGGCTGTGGAGTCTCTATCCTTGGAGAGAATAAAAACCAGTCTGGATATGATCCTAAGCACCTGTCCCTGCTTGGAGTAGGGTAATTAAATTCAATGATGCACAGAGGTCCCTTCCAACCTCATCAATTCTGTGTTTTTATGAGATTGTGTATGCTGTCAAATGGCTAAATTTCAGCCAAAGCCAATCCAATGGAGACACTACGTCTATAGATAGATACAGGGATGTAAAGTTAAAAGAGGATTGAGTTTTAAACGTATGTATAGGTACACAGATTAGTTCTGCAACAAGACTGAATGTAATTGATTCACCATTTTACAGCAACCCCAAACTAAGTAATTTCCAATAACTGACAGGAAAGAATGGAAGAGAAGCTTATCAGGAAGCTAGGCTCTCCATATAGAATTTAGAAATAGGCAAATAAATATTAGATTTAGTCCATCTCTTTCACAAAATACAGAATTAAACAGATGAAGAAACAGTTAACTTCTGGCTGTTGTATTGGTTTTACTTGATTTTTTATCTAATTAAAGTGGCACAAGTTAGGGAATCTGTGTGACTTTTTTCCTACAGATGCATTCCAATTTTTCACTTCCACTGGGAGGCATCTACCCGATTTCCAATTTTGGTTTTAAATTAGCTCTAATTTGATGTTTATTAGGGCCATCTACAAATCTTGATAAGATCTTCATGGTTAGATACTGTGTCTCAGGAGATCGTGTCACATAAAATCTGGGATCGAGTGACAATTCAGCACTGTTCCTTATTGACTGGAATGTGAAAAAGGGCTGATCAAATCTGTAGATTGTCCCTTCACCTCCTTTCCTGTGAGACAATTTCTATGTTGACAGCACTTAGATGGGAATTTCCATATAATGTGAACACAGATGACTGTCATTGAGGAAACATATTTCATTCTGTTTGGTGAAGAGTAAACCTGGCTTTAGGTGCACAGATGCATGCAGGAAAAATAACTGCCAAATCTAATTACAAGAGGAACACTCTAACTGATCTATATAATCTGATTCCTTCCTTTCAGACACACTTAATGTGTTTTTAAAAGTATCTGTAAAACCATTAGAGACCTGCATAGTAAAGATGAACAATATTTTTGTATGACAAACTATGAGTATGTTAGAAGTTTAGCTTTTTGTTAAGACAGTTTGAAGAAAATAGAGAACTGGGCATGTGGATTGTATGTAAATCTTCATATGGAATAGATAATTTTATTTTTCTTGGGGAAGAAATGCTATCTTGCTGTTAAATAGCTGCTACACCTAAGATCAGGAGAAAACACTAACTGTTATATTAATTTGAAGGAACAGACAAAGTATGATCAGAGATTATATAAGGACTCTCTACACTATTACAATGACAAGGTAATATGCCCATCTGAAAAGCTTGATTTGTGACATGCTGATAAACTTGCAGAGATTCTGTATCTACTTTTAGCATGAGGGAACAGACCCTAAAGCTATGGACAGCTCATGTCTTAATGGAAGTCATAGGAAATTATAAACAACGTACTTTTTCCTCTATTTCTCCTTTACCATTAATTGAACATTTTGTTTCTTTACACATTTGTGCATTGTGCATTCAAAGTGCTGAGAAACCACCAGTCAATTAAACATTGCTTTACATCTAATACTATCATCTAGGAAGCAAATAATATTTTACCTAATTTAAGGAGAATGATAGAAATCAGAGTTCTTTATCATAAGAAATACTTTTCCATTGGTAGAATCAGGGACTGAGATAGAAAAAATTACATAATGTAGTCAGTCAGTCAGAACAAGTCAGCATTAACAGTAATTCTGTGTTATTAAAATTAAAAACTGCAAAGCTTGTCACAAATTTAGGAATATCACCAGTTAATTTTGAAATGAGAAATTCTATCAGGTGAAAATTTCTTCATGCTATCACACCTACACTACTATCAATACCAGAAAATTAAGGCATGACTGTTTTTCTGCGCACTCAGAGCAACAATGCATCATACGTGAAGAAGTATTGAGAATTTTGCAAAACTGCTATTTAAAATAGTTTAAAAATCAATGTCTATATATCATTAAGGATAAGATTCAGAATACTGAAAATGTTCAAAAACCCTAGATTTTGTTATTAATAGTTTTTTACATACATGGACATTCAGTTATTATCCTTAATTACCAGGAAAATTAATATACACTATACCTCTCTCTAATATTTTTCTTGTTTCCAACTGAAATGGATTAAATAATAAAAAAGTGATCAACCAATAAATCTAGATTAAATTTTCTGAATAAGCTGACAAACAGTTGTATCTAAGGAGTCATGAGGCAACTCAGTTCTCAATGTAAAAAAAGCAATGTGCTTGATATATAAACCTGGAAGACTGAGACCAAGTAACATAAACTACATCAGGGCAGATACATTTTTGTTCAGGACTGAAAATACATCTACATTCTTTTGATTTAAAACGTCATATATTATTTGTTTTTGTCTAGCCAATTTTATCAAAACTATGTATTACAGCTTCTTTAGTGCAATTGAATGAAAATAGGGAAATTTCCTTAGGACTTACCTTATCATTCACTACACTTTTTCCATCCCAAGCCCATCCTCGCTTTGTGAAGTAATTTACAGTTGCAAATTCGATTAATGCAGAGAATACAAATGCATAACAAACAGCAATAAACCAATCCATAGCTGTTGCATATGCTACTTTGGGGAGTGAATTTCGAGCACTGATGCTCAGTGTTGTCATTGTCAACACAGTTGTGACTCCTGCAAAGGGGAAAAAAACCCACAATAGTAACAATTTTGCTTGGATTTTTAAGGTTAACAAAAATACAAATAAAAAATTATTATGGTATGTTTATGAACACAGTGGAAAATTTTCTTATCTAGGTTGGTGACAGACTGCCAGAACCTTACTAAAAACTGGTATCTTGGGTTTCCTTTGACACATTTTAGTTCAATTTTGTTGTCTGAACTTCCGTTTTTTTATCAGGTTAAGATTTTATTTATAGGAGATAGAAAATATATATATATATATATATATATCTAGCTATCAGGACAGCTAAGGAAAAAAGTTAGCAATTCCTTAATGAAATCATAATATTTTGCAGCATTAAGTAATAATGATTAATATGTTAATGTTTTGTGGATGGCTTCACTGCAGTAACTGCAGGTCTGGCACCCTCTCTCACTAACCATTCAGTGACATAGTTGAAGATATAAACAGATAAAGTCTTCATTCAGGTAACATGGTTTTTTGTTTTGGTTTTTTTTTTTTTCTAGAAGGGCATATTGTTTTGAAATGTTAGATTATTATAACTGTGTCACAAAACAAGACTTCATGACCCAGGAAGATTGTTTCTCACTGTGGCAGTTATTAAAAGCACTTCACAGTATTTTGTACATGATGAAGACTCAGCAGAAAGCCAGAAATCTAACTAAAAAAAAAAAAAAAAAATCAGAAAAAAGATAAATGGGAGGAAAGGAAGAACATTTTTTTTTTAATCAAGTTTTAGCAAGCAGAAATGCACAGCCACAAACACAGTCTCCATTCCTTAAGTAAATCAGTTCTCCCACGTGAGACTGAATCACACTTAGACAAACTGAACTATTCCCTTTGTGGCAAGCCATTAAATACATCTCCAGAATTAAAAGCAACACAAAGCGATATACTTAGCACAGATCAACAAACCTACACTCCATTACAACAGGCAAAGCAGATGCCATGGCAGAAATATTAGTAACAGCACATCACAGCTTCAACAACTATACACTCATAAAATTGTTGTAAAAGGATTCCCAAGAGAAAGTAAAGTCACTCTTCCTAAAACAGATCCTTCATTGTCAGCACCCTGTCACCTGGGTTCTGCAGGATTGACCTAGCTCAGATTTTCCTTCTGCTACAAGAGAAGCATTTTTAAACTGCTGTGTGAGAGGGAAGAGAGGCAGCAATTACGCCTACTCAGACCTCTTTAGGCTTTGCAATTTCCATCCCTCCTGTGAAGAATCTCCATCTCTGAGGGTGCTACACAAGATGACAGAGCAAAGCTAAGCGGTCTCAGCCTCAGTGTTACTCTCCCTTGATAGCACTTCCAAAGGCCTGTGCAGCAGGGGAAACAAGGCACAGAAACAACCTGCTGAGTCACACAGTATGCAGACACCTTAGCAAACATGATTTTGTAATTGCCATTTTTCAACCTCCATAAATGAAAGTAGTGGATTTAATCTGGAATCAGCCATGACACTGTTAGCCTATACAATGAAAAGGAAGCAGTTATCATACTATATTGTGTAAAAATGTGTAGACAATATATTTTGTAAAGAACTTATTCTCTCCTAACACTTAAACAACGTATGGCTTAATTATTTTCAGCACCTCAGAGAAAGGCAGTCTCTCTTACATTTAAAATTATCACATGCAAATTTTAACAGCAGTCCTGATCTGCAAATAAATAATTTTAATTATACAGAAGTATCAGTAAAGTGATTGTTTCTCAGAAAGGTGACCTTATCCACATGTAAATATATACAGTTGCAAAGGTAATGTTCTGTTTAAGTCCTGCCTTTTAGAATAAACTAATCTTCTGGAAGCCCCATTGGCTTCACAAATTTAATTTAACTGCTGACCTTTTCTAGTCTCAATTAAAGCATCATGAATTTACATCTTTCATCTTGGTACTAGTTGACAATTTCTCTAAAAAGTTAAGCAAACCACACCACTTTGGGACCCAAATGTCAATCAAACAGCCTATTGTCAGACAATTGTCAGTGCACTTTCATTTACTCGTTCACTCCATAAATTCAGACATGTTCAAGCTACCACAGTGATTTAACCTGTGGTAGCTTGGACATCAGAGTGGGAAAAAAAATGGACAGAAAATTTCACTTGTGAAACCTGTCAGTATTGGAATTGCCAATATTTTTATACTTGCTATTTTTCTTCAATCAAAAGACAGATTATTTTTCACATTATAGTTAATTTCAAAAATCAGTATTATGAAGTCTTCTTTACAAAAATGGACTGAATGTAAATAATTTCCATTCTTGTCACTGGTAAATTTGATAGGACTGAAAAATTACTAATGCAGAAGAATATGGTCAACTTTTAAAACAAAACACATTTCACAGATTTAACTTAAACCCCATACACTGACCAGATCAAAAACATTCCTCTTTCCACTAATTTGTAACACTAGTGAACTAAAATTGGTATAAAACCCACTGAGTAGATTGTCCCAGTACAATGAGGTAGCCAAAAAATTAGAGAAAAACAATCTTCTCTCCTAAATCATATAAGACTATGAAGACCCAAAATAATTTAACAGGCTATGTAAAGACTGCATGCTGTCTCCCTATGATGTAGAAAGACCAGTTTATAGACATGTCAAGAACTATCATCTATAGCAGATATGGCACTTAGCAGATGCCAGAAGGACATGGCCACATACCATCTTGTAAGAGACCATAAGCAGCCATCAATTTGTCTTTAAAAAGGATCCAAATCATAAACCATTGATGTATCTCTTCTCCAAAGAGGACCAAGCATTTTATACTTGACAGTAGATATAACCCAACATCATACTTTTTTTCTCAGCAGTGCATGCTTATAAATGTTAAATATATTATACCACTACAGTTTTATCCATTCTGGAGCTATTTGATTGCCTAGGATTTTTTTATGGTGCCACTTTTAAAGTGGCATCTGTTCAGTGCAGGGGAGATACCCATCTCCAGGACTCCAAATTCAACACTTTCAACTGACACTAAACTTACATATGTGGAAACTACCAACTCTGACATATTTTTGATTCCAGGACAGATGGACACCATCCAACATATGTTTTAAGTCAGACAACCACCTTTGGGCAAACAATTTCTGTCACTCAGCAGTCTAGGGCACTGCCACACAACAGCAGAAGAGTTAAACTAAAAACCTAGAAATGGTTAACTAAAAACATTCAGTGGAACTTGAAGGAGTTATCACATAAATATTAAAGTTAAAATCTTGCCATGACAAATAGTTTATGCCCATATTTGTGCACAAAAAGTCAAGCTACTCCTTGAAAGCAACAAGCTCTTTTGGACCCTAATTTCACCTCTTGTGTATCAACTGATTTTTGTAATTTGAACAGATTTTAGTTAACTGAATCTGAAGGGGGCCTATAAGGATGCTGCAGAAGGACTCTTCATTAGGGACTGCAGTGATAGGACTAGAGGTAATGGGTTAAAACATAAACAGGGAAAGTTCAGATTGGATATATGGAGGAAGTTCTTTACTGTAAGGGTGGTGAGACAAAGGAATGTGTTGCCCAAGGAAGCTGTGAGCGCTCCACCCCTGGCAGTGTTCAAGGCCAGGTTGGACAGAGTCTTAGGTGACATGGTTTAGTGTGAGGTGTCCCTGCCCATGACAGGGGGATTGGAACTCAATGATCTTAAGGTTCTTTCCAACCTAAACCAGTCTATGATTCTATGATTACCAGTATTTGCAATTAAGCAGTGATTCACAATGGTAGCTGAAACAATAGCTCATCTAGTATACCAGCATTGACCACAACATTTTGATAGTGATATAACCAATAATAAGCTTTGATATTTTGTATCTTCTTGAGAATTTTCTGTTTTCTACTAATACTGTGACCTTATAAACTTAAGCTGTGAGTCACTCTTTCACTAGTGGCTTGGAAAAGACATATTCTGATTGGATGAAATTAGCAGTAAGACAACAAATGCAGACAATTTTGTTTCCAAGTGTGTGCACCTGTGTGTGTTTGATGTGTGTATATGTCATTTACGTTTATTTTATGTTCAAGTTGAATTAAGTTTTTTTCAAACAGGCTGTGAAGAACTAAAGAAACTTGACCTGACAGCAAATTTCATTGGTGAACTCTCCAGTATTGAAACTCTAAAACATAATGTACATCTGAATGAACTGTTTCTAGTGGGTAACCCTTGTACTGAATTTGAAGGTTACAGACAATTTGTAGTGGCAACTCTGCAGCAATTAAAAGTAAGATTTTAAAAATTAAATGTATATTCAAATAAATAATGAGCATTGTTGACTTAACATGCTAAAAATAAATGCCTGTGACAGGAAAGCTGGTAGCATTTTCTTACTCTCCACAGGAAATTAAATTCTGTTATGAAGAATATGTGACTACACTAAATAATGCGATAATAAATTCCTATATTGAGGGGTTTTTTTGCAATGCCTGCACTGATATAATGATTTCCTGTCATTGAAACAGGCAGTCTCACAATGTCCCTTGGAAAAGCACAAGACGCTTGCTTAACTCAGTAAGATAAGCAGGAGTAAATTCATAGAATCATAGAATCATAGAATCAATAAACTAACACATCAAAAGAAATAATGTTGCAATAACTTCATGAGCTGAACCAAGGTTGGATGAATATCAGAAATGGCTAAAGGGACCCCCTCTACTTTATAGTCTGATAAGACCAATAGACATTCCTGGAAAATGCAAAAAAAGCATCTCTCAGGCACACAAACCCATTTTCAGATACGAATAGCAAGTTATGGTTAATTATTTTTAATACAGTATAACTTACATAGTGCTATAGAAAGGCATATTTTTAGTTTATACAAAAAGTAATTATCAATATCAACCTACAGTTTAATGGATTTATTGACTTGAATATGTTTAAAATTTCTCATATATCTATGTTTTTACCCCTTGGGAAGTGTTTGGATAGTAAACAAATAGAACGTTCGGAGAGGATTCAAGCACTTCAAAACTATCCAGAAGTGAAACAGAAAATCAGAGAACAGGAACAAGCTTATCTTCTCAAAAGGGCTAGAGAAAAAGAAGAGGCTCAAAGAAGGATGCAAGAAAGAAAGGACAAGAAACAAAACCGAATGGAATCTAAGCTTGGATTTGACAGGTAAATGCCACTCTTCTCTTTCTTCATTAAGAATTTGCTTTTTCCTCATTAAACAGTTTATGTAATTCCACTTCAGTATTTTTGTTCGTCTTTATTGTTGATTCTAGCAGCATTATTTTTCCTCGTGTGTGTTACCTCTAATGAAAAATATAATTAATTACAAACATGATTAATTACTGACCTGCAGACAGTACAATAGAATTTTGGTTCCAAAACTCCAAACTGGGTGCCAAAATAGTGTAATTGATAGCTTCTTTCAGGAGTACAGATGGAAGCTGTTGTTTAAGGAAAAGTAGGGGTTCCGGAGAAAGCAGTTGTTCACCTGCAATTTCCTTTGCTTTACAGTTATTAGATATGAAGACTGAAATGGAATGTTGCAGATCTTTTGAAATGTAAAAGGGTATAGAATGTTTATTTCTCTATTCTTCCACCTAATATATCTGAGATTACCTAGACAGCAGAAGGATTTTTGTCTGGGCTCAGCTCCTACTGCAGTTGCCATCCATCTTATTTTTTATCCAATAAAGACTAAATTCCATGGAGCTGGCTATGGAACTCTGTCCTCATATATCACAGCTGTATCATAAATCTAGTTTTCTCTCTATATTGGCAGAGAATTTCTGAATATTACAGAGGCTTAGGGCTAGGGAGAAAAATGATGCAGGTTCTAAGGTTGCATTTGGGGAGATGTCCAAGTAAAATATTGCTACCCTATAAATTTCTAATCTGCTGCTTCCTGATATTGAGAATGTTTAAACATCACACCGACTGAAGGTTTCCTTCACTTGTAAGTTGTAAGGGTATCTGAAAGTTCTGGTCCTGTAATTAAACATGTTGATCTATCAGGGTTTTCAGAGAGTAAGGCGTAACCATAGCATCACTGCTCAGTTAAGTCAATGAAAAACATGTTGAAATGCACTTTGTTGGTTGATGAAAGAAGCATAGATATATCTATCCAGATATATGAGGTATTGTTATTTGTAGGAATGATAACACTATTAGTATTGGGTTAAAAAAATATATTATTACAGGAATTCATTAGCAAGTACTGTTACTCTTCCTTTGTTTCGTTGGTGTCCTTGCCCGTGGCAAAGGGGTTGGAACTAGATGATCTTAAAGTCCTTTCTATTCTATGATTCTATGATTCTGTGGTAATATTCTATGTAATTTTGTGTAGGCCAGACTCCCTACAAGAGAAAGAAAAACATCAGGCAGAAGGAGATGAAGAACAAGAATCATGGAGAACAATTGAAGATGATGAAGACAAAAGATTTTGGGAGGAGCCTACACCATACACTCCAGAATCTAGATTAGAAACTCACAGATACATTGAAGAGAAACGAAGAGCTAAAGAGAATGTAAGGTATGGTTTTATTTTAATATATTCCATGAATTGAAAAAGGGAAATTTTCAAAGGTAAAGAAAAGAGGAACGTGACTGCTTCACATTAAATGTTAGTGAGAACTGGCAGCTTAAATCCCTGTTGCCTGTGTAAAACATAAGCAAAATATTCAGACTCTTAATTTTGTTTTGCTTCATTTTTTAAAATTTATGGCATTTTTTCCCCCTCAAATGGAGTTTTTAAATAGATTTTCTCTTTTCAAATTCATTTTATGGACTTTAGAAGTTGCATTTTTGTGTCAGCTAATTAATGTGTATTGTGTAGTTCGATGTTTCATATTGTTGCTGAAAGGATTTATCCAGGGTGCAGATTGTATTGTACAGACGCCCTACAGGCCATGCTACAAGTGGCATTTCAAGCACCTTTTCTATGTGACTTAGAAATTTTTTCGTGTACTTTATCAAAGGTGTTCATCACAAGTAATAAGATTCTTCATGCTATCTATGCTATTTGGAATCTGAAGACATGTGGCCCCTGAAAAGCCCTTCAGACTTCCTAAAGTTGTCACTGTTTTTGCTGAACATGGAAAATTAATGCAGATACTAGCAAAAAGCAGTTATTTTATTGCTGCTGGCTTATCAGTTCCACAAGCATTGTAAGCAATGTCTTTTTTCTTCCTTCTTTATTTTTTTGCTTATATAACAACATTTGTGCCAGAGATTTTTCTAGCTGTTCTTTTTAAAGGCATGCTTTTTAAAAGATTTATGAAGCCTAAGTATTGAAAAAGTCAGGCCCAGGGAACTCTCCCAAAAGTCTGGAAATCTGCATAACTTGTTGCTATTATTACTTCAAGGTCTAGCACTTTCCCAGTAGAACTACTGTGAAACCCAGCTTCTAGCTAGTTAGAATTTTGCTGTGTTTGGGGATGCCCTACTCTAGTCAATGTGTTCCAAATGTGCTTCCCTCTAAATATATTCAAGGAGATTTTAAATAGTGTCACAATAAAGACAGAATAATTAATTTCTGAATTTGATTCTGAATTTCCAAGTCATTTATAGGAGTTAAAATTCCTTTCATGGTTCATTTTATATTGGTTTTGAGGAAGGTGAGAACAGAAAAGCTCCCCTGACAATTTCAAATCTTGCTGGTGGACAAGAGCTGAAATGTAACTTTAACGTATGTTGCTCAGTATAAAAGGATGAGGGTTTTGGTATGAAATGGTTATTACCTCAATCACACCAGTGCTAAATTTAAGCCTATCTATGACATGTTAGCACACATCAAATTTGCCAGCTGTGTTAAAGTTGCACAGCTGATAATAAACTGAGCAGCTTTGGTGTTTGCCAAATGATTGAGTACCTTCAGTTTCATCCAAAGAAACTTCAGACAAGTATAAAATCAGTTGCAGGTGAAGGGTACCCAGGATCTCCTTTAGCTGCTCATTGCCAGAGCAAGGCCTTTCATCTCAGCACGCAGTTAAAGAACTTATCTTTAATTCTAATGCTTGTGACATAACTGAATTTACCTTGAAATAGTTCACAAGAGCAGACAGCTAAAAGGTGGTAGGATATAATTTCCAGAAGTATTACTGAAAACTGCATCTTTAGAACAAGGTTCACTTTGCATTTCAATGTCAAAAGTAGATATTCAGGTATAGAAAATGCTAGCCCACAAATCCCATTAAACCTCTGATTTATACTATGGAATAGTATTGAACACAGGGGTAGTTGTGAATCTTTCTTAAACAGAAGTTGTTTTTATGTAGTCATTCTAGTAGCTCCACTTGAATGTTTTTATGTCTTCTTCAAATCCATCATATTTATAGACCAAATATTTTTTATGCCTTTTTTCCCAAAAGTTGGTCTAAACCTTACATACTTTATTTCCTTCAATAGTGATTTATCTTTAGTGTTTTCTTAATTTTGAATTTACAGTAAGAAAATGGTTTGGGAAAAGAAAAAGCAATAAATTGTTGTTGTCTTTTTAAGAAATATTTTTTTCTATGCCAGCTGAAGTGAGCATACACTCTATATTAACCAGCTGAAGAATGGATTAATGCAAAGCAAGAAATACAGTGCTGTATTTTAAAGTGAACATAGCCATTTTTTACCTAGGTGCCAGCAGATTTTTCTCTTTCTAAGATTCTTTACTCTTCCTCTCCTTACTCATGATTTAAACATTTATACAGGAAAACATCAGTGCCACATGGCTTAATGAACTTAACAAGTAAATTTAAAGTACCTTATTTTTGCACCTAATGCAAGTCAGTTATAGTTTAATTGCTGATAGTTGGGCATGGATAGTGAAGACTGAAGTCTCTACCAGTAATACGTTTTGTATTATTTGAAGGAAGAATGCAACAAAAAAATGCAGTAGATTTTTTTTAACAAATAATCTATATGTAATGTCTTTAGAATTGCTTGCACATATACTGAATCAGTTAATAGTAATGATATCTCATGATTAGTATGACTATTTATAACTAGAAAAGCGTTCCATATGTTTAAGCAATCCACTGATTTCTTAAGATATTCAGATAAATTTTATATATTACTTTTCAATAATGGACACTGTGACTTGCAGCAGTTATTATCAATGCAAGACGTGATATTACAAAGCATTTGTTCATCTTTAATGATGCTTTAATGTGCAATCAGATATTTGATATAACCTGTTTTGTTCTGAAAGTAAATTGTGTCTTTAATATCAAATACCAGATAATTCTTACCTCTTGCCATCCTCTACTTTTTTTTTTTTTTTGTTTGCTACTGAAATAAAATGCCAGAATGTCAAATTTTAAAACATTTTTCTTTGTTTTGTTAAGGGAATCAAAAAAGAAAGAGAAGCCTCTTTGGACATTGGTCACTGCAGAAGGAAAAGTTCTGAACGTGAATGTGCCTAAGTATGTAAGATTAAGAGGTTAACCAGCCTATCCTCTTTACAGCTGATATGAGCAACTATTTCAAGATACGTGGCAATATAAAACCAAGGATGCTGACAAATTCTTGTTGCAAATTTAGGTTCCTGGTGTGGAATCTGACTTCTACATTTATATGCAGATTCTGGAAAAATGATTAGTTTTCAGTGAGTGAGGTGTTGAAGGTTGTTTAATTTAACATCTTGGTCTTTGATGATGGAATAACTTGTTTTTCTGTAAAAGATATAAGATGGTTTACTCTTTTTCCTTCTATGGTAAGGCTCTCTCGGAGCATCTTACTAAGAGTGGAAAAAGTTTAACCAGTTTGACTGTTGAAAGATAAATGTGTATGAGTAGCCACTTTAAATGTGGGAAAATACATCCAAATAATATTTCTGGGCAGAATTATTCAGTCCTCTGATGACAGATGAAAACCTCTCAGAGTTGGGAAGGTTATGTAATCAGCTTCTATGGCATGAGGTCTTTTGACACTGAATGAGGTCTCTAGCAACACAGGCAGGAAGTCTTTTTTTTTTTTTATCGTTGACAAAGGCACCTGGGTATTATGGAATGAGTTTCCAGGGATATCATCTGTGTGTTACCATTGGTCTCTTTTGAATCAACTCTTCCTTTTCTAAGGGAGAACAGAAGAGTGCAAACTTTGTTTCCTTATAAACAGCTCCCCCAAGAGCCTTCTATAGAAGAGTGATCAAAAAGTGGTATATGAAGGGCCGTGTACCTGTCTGCTATCCTCTAAACAAGATTTTCCATCTTAAGACTGATCTAGCTGCAAAATCAAAGCTCAGAACATGCTCATGATTTGCGTGAAGAATGCTTTCTAAATCTTGGAAATTTATAAATCCATGCACATTCAAGGAATTTGAAAACCTATATTATAGGATCAGTGCATAGTTTTCAGTGGGACAGGGAAAACTAAAGGTAGTGGCAGATCTTCTGTTTATTCCATCTGCACCAGGTGATACTTACTATTGTATTGATGTACTTCTTTTTTTAACTAATGTGTTGATTGAAAAAAACTTTAAATTATTTTCTAATTCAAAGAAGTCTAAAATAGTTTAATTAAAATAGTTCATAGAATTTGATTATGCCTCTAGAAAGCAAAAACACTTAGAATAAGGGTCTAGCTATCTTTGTAGAAGAATTACAGTCCCTAGACTTCACTGTTAGTAGTTTATGTCACCCAAGATTTCTGAATTGGAATTTAGTTTGTGGATGTGCCTATGTAAAGCCAGATAAATGATCAGGTTCTGTCGTGGCTCCAACAAGAATATCACAGCTCTTCATGTAATCTGGAAGTGTATCAGGGAGACATAAATAAAGAGATACAAGTAGACAGATAGTGTTCACTGAAGCTTTTGTTTCAGTGCAGAAGTCTAATGCCTATAGCAATGTCCAAGCTTCTTGGGTGTTCTTTTGGAAGGTTGGCAAGGGAACTCTCCTGAGAGCAGGCTGGTTTTTTTCCTCAGTTCTGATTAGATTTCCCCCTAGAAAATTTTATAGTTCTTTTCTCCTTTTCACCCTTCATATTTTAATGATTGCTCAAAGTTTGCAGTAAGGTGCAATAAAAGAAAAAAGCATGAACATGATTCTCTGCAGTATTCCATTAAAAAATACCCATAACTAAAAAGCTCCATAAGCTTTCTTGCAAATTGACTGTATCAGAATACAATATCAAGGATATTGTATGAATCATGTATTACTTTGGAAATGCACAAGCAGATATGCATACGTTAGGCAAATTAACTGCTATCAACAACAATGCAGGGGTTTTTTAATACATAAGTTTAGAGTTACCAAGTTCCAGGCTTTTCATGCTTTTCATGAACTGTTTTTGCTATGAAGATGTTGGTAAAGCAGGCAGATTTCACCAGCAGATGTCTCTCTTTCTGCATTGACAGACTCAGTTTAATTTTAACTGACCTTCAGCAGTATTTTTGTCTTCTTTTCCTTGTGGGTTGGGTGGGGAGTACAAAAAATGAATGAAAGAATGACTTTGGTTCAGATGCCAGTATATTTTTGTGTTCATGAGGCAAATTGCAACTGTTTCTAAAATGGTCATGTGATGTATTGTCTCAATGGTGTTTGTATTCATTTTAAAATGCTAGCAGTGAAAGGATGCTGTGATGTTTGCTTATTCACTCCAATTGTATTTTTCCTGAAGGCTTTCTTGTTATTATTATTAGGCTTCATTTCTCTTTGAAAGATGATGAAGAAAACAACCAGATCATCTTGGATCTTGCTGTTTACAGGTCAGATTAATTTTTTCTTAATTTTTGCTATTCTGAAGTTTCAATACACAGTGTTCAATTATATCCCTCTCTGTAACTGGAAATTTTCAGGAGGAAAACAAAAAATATTGGGAATACCAGAATCAATCTTGAGGTCTGTGCAGGAGAAATGATTCTGAATAAACCATAGACCGTCCAGACTGTTCTGTCACTGTGAATGAGGACTCTTAACAGTTGTTTTTTTGCAGCTGATGTTTCCTGCAGTCCACAGACAGGTTTCCTCCACACCTTTCCTTTCATACTTATGTAAAATCTTTTTCATTCTTTATTTGAAGATTAATGTTGTAGGGGCTTTTTCCCCCAAGTGCTCCAGCACAGTTAATGTCCTATCTAAATTCTTTGCCTCCCTATGACAGAATATGGTATCCTTGTCCTACTTTCCCTCCTCACTGGAGAGAGTCCATAGTCCGTACTGTTTCCTGAACTGTGCCAGGCTATTGGCTGGAAGAAATATGCTTGAACCAGGAAATCTGATAACTATTTGCTATTATATACTACTAAGCCTTGCCCAGGCTTCAGGAAGGGGTTGGAAACCTAAAAGCCTATTTACCTATAATAGGAATTCGTTAGAGTAAAGCTTGAACTAGTATTATAGCACAGAAACACAATTCATGCCAGGTGTTCTTCCCTTAAAGCTTATTGGTTTCCTTCAAAAGAGTCCTGCTTTCTATTTCTGAATTCTAACAATTAGCTTTTTTGGAACCTCAGAAAATCTGTTCAGGTGCAGTAAGATATAGGGCATGTTATAATATTTTGTGCTCACTTGTAAGACATGCAGACTAAAAGGTTTGAAAAATACACCTGAGAGGTAACTTTATAAATGAAGGGAAATAAAGAATATGTACTTGTACATTCACATGAGGGTATGTGTCACATGATGAAGAGCAGATGTTAAAGTGGAGCTTTAATAGGTCCAAATCGTGGTTGACAGACCTGCAATTTTCTGATTTCTAGAAAAGCAAAGTATTTCTGTTCATGGTTGTCCAGAAAATTCTGTGCAAAAAAAAGATCTCTTACTATACATTTACTAATTAAGCCTTCAGAAACAAATTAGCAGAATAATTTTGAAATTTTAAATAGTAAATAGATTAATATTCATAGTAATGTAAAGCACGAAACTAATAGACGAAAAACCATTTGCTACAAAGATTTTGAATTCTTGCAGTTATGGAATAGCTGATGTGGTAAACTTGACAGAATTCAGATGTTATTTTAATTAAAATTCTGGGAACACACGCGAAGATCAGGTTTTCCTCCCAAAGATGTTAACACTTTGAGATATACACATATTTCATATCATAATTAGAATTGAAGTTTAAGGCTTATAAATTGCAAAATCACCATTAAAGAGTTATATGGTCTGCACTGCTTATTTACTGGACTTTATTGTAAATTGATTCTTTATTTGTATTTCATCCTGAAGACATTTGGACACTTCTCTGCTTGATATTGATGTCCAGCCAACTTATGTACGTGTAATGGTGAAGGGAAAGGTTAGTGTTTTCTTACTACATTCATTTCAAACCAAAAGCTAACATTTACCATAGTTACTTAGATGACTCTGGGTCTGACTTCTATGAGTTACCAACTGTGTGCACCTATGCAGAAAAAGTTCTTTCATACTTGCATTATTTTAGACCACACATAAACTGTGGAAGTCCCAACCAGAAGATGTGCAAAGCCTGAAATGGAATTTCACTCTCTCTTCTTCTCTCCTCTTGTTTTTCCCCGACACAGTGTGCCATAATTCACTTAAGAAGAGAGCTTGCTGGTTGCCCTAGGCTAGAATTTAGCAATTTCACAATCTGGAATTCATAGCTGACAGAAACAAATGGATGCATACTCTTTTGAAAGGGCATTTAAAATGTCATTCCACTTGTCTGTCTTCTCACTGGTTTTGCCATCCATTTTTTGAAAAATCCAAGTTACTTAAACAGTAAACCAAAACCCCTATTTTTGACTGTACCAACTGCATAAACAAAACTTCAAAAGTACTTTACATCTAAAATAGACTGGATAATCTTTCTTATTTAATTGCTAATATAAGTCAAGTGTAATTTCATAACCTGCTTTAGAAATGTCACTTTGGGTATGACAGCAGTTAAGGAATATATGTGTGACTATACTTGTTAAGTAAAAGCTGTTTA
>JBCJKH010057834.1:5619-23964 GCA_039877255.1 Loriculus beryllinus
CTTCCTGATGAAATCCCAGAAGCAACATAGCAAGTGCTGACCTTGTGGCTATGAAAAATAAGTAGGACAAAATTAGGTGGCTAGCACATATTAAAATCAATACAACAGCTAAAGTCTGGGCGAGTAAATAAGAAGATTTATTTAAGTTCTTTACAGAATACAGCTGCAGCCAACAATCTGCATTAGAAATAGATTTCACATAGGAGGCAGAAAATTACATGAAATAAAATAAAATAGACTAGAATAAAATAGAATAAGGTAGAATAAGATAGGATAAACCCAGCACAATAGAATACCTGGAAAAGATGGACTGTTTTTTACTTTCCTTCTTTGCCTCTCTTATGCTGGGAGGTTTCCAGAAAGAGATAAGCTCTCACTGAGCTTATTTCACATATGGGCAACTCCAGCTTCAGTTTTGCTAAATTCAGTGAGATGGACATGATAGACAAATGCGTGATTTCCCCTGTGGCAAGCACTGCTAGCCAACTTTATAATATATGTGAACTTACAGAAGCAACAGCTAATAACCAGATATTGATTTACTCACCTTAGAGTCAAGATAGGCTTTCCTATTGTGTTACCTATGGTAAAAATTATGATTTAAACTCTCCGTTAACATGTCCTTAACCTCAGCTTCTCATTCTGAATAGGAAATTTAAGATCCCAAACCATTTGCGAACATTTAAAAGCTCTGGTTAGCATGTGTTGGGAGAAAAGTGACATTTTCACACTTACTTTTGGGCTTTTGTTTGGTTTTCCTTCAATTAATAATTTTTTTTCTTGTACAACAGTAAATGCTCAGTCTTTTGAGGCTAAAATATTTCAGCAATCCAGAATACTAAATGCTAAATCAAAGGTTTTATTTTTAATAGTGATTCTGATAATGCAGGGTGGATTATTTAATACAAATTACAAATAAACAGATGAAAGAACATGTGAAGCTCCATGACAATACCTGGGAAAGTCTCAGCAAGGTGGGATCACAAGAAATATACTTGGTGCAGTTCCAGTGTGTGGTATTCTTCATGAAAGTTGGCTAAATCTGAACAAAGGGGCAGGCTGATTTTTTAAGAGGTCATCAATTTCTGACAATATATTTTCACAACCACAGAACACATTCTAAGATCTTGTGCTCAACTTTCTTAAGAATTTTGAAGCGATGAAAAATGTTTCTTCAATGTGTTGCTCATATTCTCTCCACAAAATGTCTTCTTACAAAGGCATCCTTTCAAGTAGCTTACTTTAACCTTTAACACCTTTTGAACATGTTTGAATAGGTCTCTGCAAATCAGGCTCCCTTTCATTCTGTTTTGTGATAATAAGGATGTGAAACAATTCTAGACCTTATGCTTATCATAAAGTAGTTGGAAAACTCAACTAGATTATGCCTTTCAGACATTAAAAGACTATTAAAATCTTGGCATTTCTAAACTTTGCGAGTTTCTTGACTCTTAATCTCCCAGTGCCTTAAAACTGGTTTCATGATGCCTAGGTGATTTGATCTATATCTGAAGCTTTGAAATTTGACAATATTGGAAAAACATAGCAGGGCTGGATTCAAATCAATTCAACACCACACTTAGGCACAAAATCAGGATTTTTTTTATGCTATCCACTTTCACCAATGTGTATAGAAGCTTTTCATCACCAGCCTAATTTTCACTCATTTTTCTACTGCAGGCCTCCTTCCACCTTTTGCTAACAGGGCTGCAATACCAGCCCTGTTAGCATCAGCATTGTTTAGAGCCAACAATTGACATTTCTTTGGTCTCCATCCTCAGTTTCACTCCAGAATTCTGTCTGCAGCTTTCTCTCAGCAGCTACCCCATTTCTATTGCTTTCCAGCTGGTGCACAGTTGTATTTTAGTACAACCCACTGCTGTGAGAGATCTACATTTCATGCATTAGATCCTTCCTCTAGCAGGGAATGCCACAGATGCAAAGACTGTGAGTTTTGTAGTTCCTGTGTAAGAATGAAAAACAGCCTGAAAATGCGAGAGCCATCTCCTGTACAGCCAGGCTGTATGACTGCAATTTATCAATTTGAATGAAATGTACCAGTGCAAACAGACTACTTCATCTCCTGCACAGAATTTATCCCTCCAGATTATGTAGGTTATCAGCTACACACACTGACAAAATACCTATTCCTTGATACCAAGGAAGAGAAGTGCTGCTTCCTGCCCCTAGTTGTACTCATCCACCCTTTTTGACTGTAGCATGCACTGCAGTGGACTGGTATGGTAACAGAAAAGTACAGCTTTCCTGCCAAGACAAGGTACACCTGGAGCCATCTATGATCCATGAGGATACCCAGCACAGGCATTCAGACCAGTCTTTTCTGTTTTTCATAGCAAGAAAATGTCTTCAAGTGAGAAGATGTTACCCTAGAAAAATGATACTAAGAATAATATGTGGTAGAAGAAATATTGGGCAGTATTTTATTAAACATTTAACAGAAGCCAAGGAGACTATTCCATCTGTGGAATGGAAATTTTGCTCCATGACGCAGCTTTGCAGCATGGACCAAAAGATCAGAGAGCATCTAAACTGCACAGAAGTACATTCAAGGACAAATTTGAGATTGGTTTAGGTTTAAAAAAATCCACACACATAAACTTAAGGCCCAACATAAAGTATTGGATCAATTGCACTACATCCTAAAGTGAGGTAGGATGGAGGAAATGAGAGAAGACTGGATTTACAGATGCAGTGTTCGACTCTTCCTTGTTCTGAACTTTTCTTGATAACTCAATTCTGTGCAAAATGAGGGGAAATGTTATCGTGTTTGTGTGAACATTTTGCAGTGGCAGAAGTACCTTCAGGGTACAGAGTAATAAGCAAAACTTGGCAAAGAAAATAGGTACAGGATTTCCAAGGTACAGGATTTTAAGCAGATTTGTCTGCAACCAGCTATCCCTGGTTCACAGGAAATTTGAAGCTCAGATTCTGCTTTTGGTCTGAACAAGAGCAAAGCTTTGGAAATTTCCTGTGATCTGGAACTGATAAAGGAAATCTGCTCCAGGAGCACCAGCACTTGTATTTCCAAACAGCCCCAAGACTTTAGAAGCTGCCTTTTCAGCTTGACCATTTTCTAAGATGACATCAAAAGAGGGAGAGCAGACCCTAGCACCTGAATGCACTGAAGTCCCAGGTGCTGCTATTACCATCATGGATCCTTTTAAACGTGGGTCAGATAACAATGCAGGAGATGGAGACCCTGCTCTCCTGGAGGTCAGGGTACAGGATGCAGACCTCATGTGTTCAGGAAATGTGCACTGATGTAGAGAAAACCCAAGGAGAGCAACAAGCAGTGATTTTCCAGCAAAACCCCACTCTATCAGTTTCTGAATAGGCCTTACTAAGAGTTGGGTATTAACAGAAACGTAATCTCCAGTATCTTCCTGTTTTTTAAAAGCTCTCTATAAGCTCTCTATATGTCCTATAGCTTACTGGAATACTTCCTGTGCTTTTTTAACATTATCACATAGAGTTTTAGAGTAAAAGTGGTTTCCAGATCGTCCTCTGTCATGCTTTGTATTTTTCAATAGGGCATTTCATTTCTATTTGGCTTTTCTAGACAGTGGAGATGAATAGGTCAAGAAAATGCAAGAGAAGAGTTATTTTGATGAAAATTTATATTTCCTGAGTGCCTAACCCTAGTTTAATATTCATTCTTTTTTAAATATGTATCACCTCAAAAATATTTTCAAAAAGTTTTGCATTTGAGTGACATGGTTTAGGTTGAGGCATCCCTGCCAATCAAGGACTTTTCAGTATCTCATGTTCTGCCAGCAAGGAGGGAGCACAGCCAGGACAGTAGACCTGAACTATCCAAAGGGGTATTCCATACCATTGAACTTCACAATCAGTATATACACTGGGGGGAGTTAGCCCTTTTGCTAATGAAGTGATTGTGCTCTAGTAGTGCTTGGGTTTGTTAGGAGCACCATGGAATGCAGAGCAATGTCAGGCTTTAAAGAGGCTTTAAATTGATTTAAATTATTCACTCGTTGCATGATACTCCACTAACCTATAAAGATTTTAGGGGACTTCAGGGCATGCATAATTAATTGTAGCCGAAAAACAAAGAGAACAGTAAGAGGATAGATGACAGCTCTTTTGTGGAATTACCATGGATTTGCTCAGTTGCTATTGAAACATCACATAAATTCTTGATCTTGGCTAGATGCTTGGCTTTAGGCACATGGGATACAGGAAAACAGGACTGCACATGTTACAATCCACAAAACACTTTCTGGTATTTGGAAATTAAATCCTATAGTTCAAAAGGCCAAAAGCTATAAAACCTTCAATTTACCAGAGGAAGACAAGCAGACGAGATGGAGGGAATCAGCAGGCTCAGAGGTTTCTGCCGCAAAAAGAGGGAAAAAGTTATTGCTCTTGTTTCAAAATGAGTAATTCTCATGTTTTAAGTTAAAGCTTCAATTAAATATTTTGCTGGCCTGACCTTTTCTTTCCATCACCCCAAATGGCCGGTTGCTCACTGATCTGTTAGGAACAACATGCAATTTAAAGAGCAAACAAGACAAGCAAAATAGAGCAGGGAGGTCGAGGACCATGGTCACAAGCATCACCAACTTTGGCACATATGTGAACTGCAGCGTGAGGACCGCCTTCTGCTGCTGGGGCACCAAGCAAAGTGTTAGCTGCCTTAATATCAATTTGTGTTGATGCAGGTTCCCCAAAGCAACAAGTGGTGGAGCTTGTGGACAAATGACAGCAGGACAACTAGTGGGGAGATTATAACTGTGAACAGCAAGGGCTTTCACCAGACAAGCTGTCCCTATTAAAAGCTAATGTTTGAAAATCACCTGTTTCTCTTAACCTCTATTTGTATTCAGTGAGCAGAACAGTAAATGTAACTAGTGCAGTGGCTGTGAGGGATGAGCTCCTACTGGCTTGGTCAGTGTGAAGTCCATGTGCTAATCACTTACAAGCCACCCGCAATCCATTGCATTCATTTGAATAGGACTCGTTGTCCTCTCTGTTCAAGTGCTCTGCATCTCAGGCTATCTCCTTGATAATCCTTTTTAGATTAGTGTCAGAGCCCCAGATGAAATCCTTGCTCATTCTCTTGCCATGTTTACCAGGCTGATTTCCAACACTGTTTCATATGGATTAGGCAGAGCAACTTAGTGCTCATATGTTTTTCAGTGCAACTCAGTACCTCAAAATTACATTATAGATTCATTGTATAAATAGAAGACTGAACACAATTACAGTCCAAAAGCCCCAAAGCAAAGGACTAGAATCTGAAAGTAGATGTGACCAAATCTTGCTGTGTGCAAATATCTCATAATAAATTGGTCACACACTTGTTTATTTAATCTCTATTTTCTACATTTCCTCTTTTTTTTTTTTTGCATAGAAAGATAGCCTTTCTTCACACTTCAGCAGAAAGACAAAGGAAGGCAAGTGCACATTGCCATAATTGCCAGGTCAAATCAAGGATGTCCATGTTTGAACCCAACTAGGAAAAGCAAACTGCAAAAAGGGTGTTTAAAGAGAACTTTCTGTTGTTTTCCAAGGTCATGGCATTTTAATCGTAGCTGTTATCACCACTTCCCTCATAGAATCATAGACAAAGCTGTGTTGAAAGCGACCTACAAAGGTCATTTTGTCCAACCCCCAGCAAAAAGCAGGGCCAATTTTGCAGTCAGATCCATCCATGGGAGGATTAAAGTGGCTGAAGGGCTGTATGACACTGGGAGAATCATCACTGAAGAGTCAATGAGCTTTTTATTGCTAGTGGATGAAAAAGTTTGTGAAGGAAATGAATAATATTGGGGTCTGTGCGCTTGAGGACACAGGAGGTCACGCTACTGATGGAGAACTGGGTTTTATGTAAATGCTGGACTGTGCTGACAGACTCATACTTTTAAACTACTAATTGATATTTGAAATTTCAATGATGAAGATCACTTGGCTTCCAGTTGTTGCTAGAAACACAGGCCTTCCCTGTTGATGAATATAGCTCCCTGAGTAGAGATTAGCAGAGACAGCTATCATTGGGCCTGTAGGTGAATGGATTACCCTTGATTTAATAAGAAGTAACAGGCCATTATTTCTAAAGCTACAGGATGGAAAATGACATCTGGATTCTCGATGTAAACATTATTCATCATGTCGGATGCTTTGCTGTTCTTGCCAGTACACCATGCTCTGACGAGGCTGTTGTTTCTAGGGCAAATGAATGGTGACTACAGCATGGATTTATTCAGACTGGTCTGTTGCATCTATGCTCTTGTGTTGCTCAATACAGCTGTGTATTGGTCCAGCCATTTAGCCCAGTCAAGAGGTATCCATTCACTGCTGCTGGGCCTCTGGCTAGGAGTGATGGGACAGATCCTCAGCTGGTGTCAGATTGCTCCAGTCCATTGATGGCAGTGTAGCTATGAGGATCTGCTGGCTGAGAGTTTTCATGTCATATACTGACTTCTTGTGAACAGTCTGGAGTGGCAGCCACTGCAAATCCCCTTCAAGACATATTAGGATCAAAAGCAAAACAAGATGAGAAGAGAGAAGCTGCCAAGCTGGAGTTCAGTGTCACAGGTGTGATGAGCAAGGACTGAATGACTTCTGCCAATGCATACAAAGGGTTTTCAGGTTTGTGTCACAAAATCCACCTCTGCTTTTTGGAAGGAAAAAAGAGTTGGAAGGTACATCCATAAATCCCATCAGTTTTTGTTTACGCTGAACACCCAGTGAACCTATTGTGCTGAATGTTTTGAGTTATTTCTATAGAGCCTGACAGCTGGAAGGCCTCAAGATGGTAGATCACAACATATGGCACTTTCAGCACATTTATCTGACCTGAAATAATGGTAAATTAAATTGGGGTAAAGCCTTTCAATTCTATGGGAGATGAAAGTCTTTGAGGTGTGTCTAAACTTGGGTGGTCCAAGAAATCACAAAGGACTCACAGAGCTGGTTCTGTCAGAAAGAATAAAATCATCTTTATTACAATGGAATTGTTGTTACAAATAACTTTATTCTTACTTTCCTCACTATTGTGCAAAAACAGTAAATGAAACACGGTCTTAATGCAGTCGCTTCTCCTTGCAGCAAATTCAGGAAGGAAGAATAGAGGTGAGAGGACAAAGGAAAGAAAACAAGGCAAAGCTGCAAAACTAGAAGTGAACATATTTTGCAGGAATTTTCCAACAGTAATTTAGAAAATTTTGCAAAAGAAACAACTGTTCCTTACCTTTATTCAGTTACAATTTTTCAACAGCACAGAGAAAATTTATGAAAGTGGGCCTATTATGAAATGAAATGAAATGAAATGTTGAAAAGGATCCTGAAAGTTGCATTCTGCAGGAATCGTAGAATCCTAGAATAGTCAGGGCTGGAAAGGACCTTAAGATCATCTAGTTCCAACCGCCTTGCAATATCTCCTTGCACACTGGCTGCTGTGGCTACCCCAGAACCAGTTAAATCAGTCACTTCATTAAATATTGGTTTATGCTGAGTGAACTTCTATGCATGCTGGAGGTTCGTGTATTCAGGTGTTAGCACTGGTGAGAACAGAGGTGTTGATGTGAGATCTCTATCCATGCCTCCCTCATTGTCTCAGCAGATGTGTTGAGTGACTGCTTTCCTGGATGTAATTTCCCATAAGCTCTGCTTGATGAGGGTAGATCAGAAATAACAGGTGGTTCAGGAGCCTTTTGTGGTGGTGTTTGCAAAAGGTGTGCTCTGCATATTAACCGCTGCAATTCCAGATAAAGGCCACACATGCTTCTGTTACACACAAACACCTCCTTCAACACCGAAATGCCACCAGACTGCAATCATTTATAACAGCACAAGCTTGTTCCTTCTCCCCCTCCAAGTGTTACTGTCAGTGTGTAGTAATGAATTCATTGATTTTACCGTTTTTTTATCAAAACAGTAGTTTCAGAGATAAATGTCTTTCATTTGCGGTTATTAAATCTGCCACATCTGTTGGAATAATTGTCCGGTGTGGATAGAAGAAGAAAATATCCATGTCCTTCCCTTTTTTGGGACTGTTAATTAGAGGCCAGGTGGTCTGATGTGAAAATGATCTGCTGAATCATTCTGGAGTCATGGACCATAATGCATTCCTTTTCTCCTACTTCTGGGTGGGGAAATGTTGCATTTCCAAGCAAGAAGCAAAGCCAGCCCCTTCCATCCTGGCTGCTTTTGGCTTTCCCCTTTTTAATTAGCTGGATACCAAGTTCTTCCTAGTTAAATAGAACAGACTAATGGTGGTAAGTTATTGAATTGTACACGGTGGACAGACTGTGTGCTCCACAATGATGTGGCAATGGTGGGGACTGATGCATCCCTGTATTTTGTCACCCACAGGAGCCTAATCCTCCCTACATTTCCATGCTACAGCATGGAAAATCACAGCAGGTTTCTTTCTCAGGAGAACTGACCTGTCCCTTTAATGAAGGAGTCACCAGAGACAAGAACTTTTGCTGTCCCAATTCTTTACTGCTGAACCCTTTGGGGTTCACTTGCTCAGAAATGTCAGAGGTGTGATGTGGTAGGAGGATCTGTTCTGCTGGCTGCTTTAATATCCAGGATCCTTTTAGTGGCAGAATCTGAAAGGTAAGATCTTAAAACACACCTAAGGTAAGATAAAGAGTTGCGATCAAGAGTAATCTCATGGGACTGGAGAAAGAAATCTGGATCTTCTCTTCTGGGGAATTGGGAGCAGGAGAAAAGAGCTGCCTGAGGACCAGCACTGCCATCTGCGCAGTGACTGAGCAAACCATCTCCTCTGAACGAGACCCAGTTCCACATTGTTAACCTCTTGCTATTATTGAACAGTTGGAAGCTGAATGTTGCAAATGAAAATTACTTCCTTGGCTAGCCAGACTAATCCTTCATCTCTTCAAGGCTCTGATCCTTTCCATTGGAGAGGCAGAGAGCTCCTTTTAATAAGGTTGGGGACATGACACAATATGGTCCCAGAGCTAGAGCAAATTGCTGTGGATACACTGAAGGCCCTATTTCCCATAGCACAACCATCTCCACACAAGGTTCAGTTTGCAGCCACCTTTCCAGAGCATTCATTCTACTGAACTTCATACAAAGGATGGGAACAGCCAAAAGCTGAAAGAAGCTCTGACTGCCTTGTGCTGACCTCTGTAGAGGAAAGAATATATCCCAGAGGGTGAATCCCTCAACTACTCATTGCAAGCCTTTCTCTACCTTTCAAAACTGTGAAGGCGTTTGTGTCTCCCTTCCTCACAAGTGCAGCTCACAAGCTGGAAGGCTTCTGTTCAATTTGGACCTTGTCTAGAGCTGGACCACATCCATTAGAGACCTGCACTGAGGCAGTGGTACAGCCTGTTCCTGCTGCAAATGGAAACGCTGTGAAGATGGGTGCCAAAACTATTACAGAAATGGAAAGTCTGTTGGACACAGCAGTCTTTTACCTAAAGAGTTGAGTGCCTGCACAGGGGATGTGTCTTGAGACCAGTCTCACCAGTGAGGAACAGCAGGAGTATGAGATAGGAGCAGAAGACTATAACTAGCATCATCAGTTGCTTCATTTCTCTGTGATTTCCCTTCATGTTTCTTCCTGTTACACCTCAGAAATCTATTACATTCACCAGCTCTAGGGAAGACCAGCCAAAAGCCTGATCCTCTCCATTGATAAAGCACAGCTAATGCTTCCAGGGACATGAGTGGAAGAACAGTACACGTAGAAGAACCTGGAAACAGCAAACTTGAGCTCTTTCGTCAGCTTATGCCCTTGTGCGTGTTTTCAGTCAAATCTCATCTCTGTGGTGCCATTTTTCCTTATACCTGTCGTCTGCCCTGCCTCATTTGTTCACCAGTCCCAGACTGTCCTTTGCTGTGTGTCTGCCGCTGTTTTGGCTGGATCTCAGCTGTGGACATCCTTTGGTATTTGGCCTGCCCCAACACTGTTTCCTCTACTGCATGTGGCTTGTGTGAAATAGATGGCCTGGGTTAAAAACTGCAGGCTTTTCTCCAAATAAATGTCCATGTGAAGACAGCAAGGCAGATGTTATCATTTGGCTTAGGGTCAGCACATCTTTCCCAGGTCACTGCACCTCTCTAAGATAAAAGATTGCTTCTGAAAGATAATAAAGTCCCTCCTTCAGCTAAATTGAGGCCACTGACAGCCTCCCCTGGCAGCAACTACAGACCCTTGTCCCCTTCAAAATCATCTTCATTCCCCATTGCTCTTGCTGTAGCAATGAAGTCAGGATCCAGCACCATGGGATACGAGCCCCCTGATGACGCTCAGAGCTTATACTAAGGTATGCAGGAGTTGTAACACAAATTTACACAAGCAACAAATAAATAAATAAACACACACTGATGCCTGCATGAGGAAAATTCCACGTATTCATCCCCCTGTTTCCTTTATCACTTATTCTGTAACAGCTGTTTAATTAATTGCTTGAGTGATTTCCTAATACATCTTATTTACATACAAAATTACAGAAGAATGCTTTGCCTTTGAGTCGAGTGAGGATTTAATGTCTGCTTGCCGTGCCTCATGGAAGCTGGTTACTCAACGTGAAAGAAAAGTTCTGGTTGGGTTTGGCTGTTTCTATCTTTGATTTTTTTTTTCTTATTCCTAAAAAAAAAACCCCAAACAATTTCCTCCACAGGTTTTGTTGTCGTTTATACAGGTATTAGGGAATGATGCTGGAATGATGACAGCAAGAAGGGTGGTGGAGAGGGTTCCTTTCAAAGGTAACTCAAATCCTTGAGGAAAAGAAAATCATAAGAAATAATGTACCTGAATAGAATGGCTTCTACTGAAAAATAAACGTCACCATCAGTGGAAACAATACAACTGTATCTCTCCTGTTCAGGTTTGTTTCCTGGCTGATGGAGCTTGTCCTGGAAGAGAGAGGCTGTGCAACCTGTAAGTGTCCTGCTTTGGTGGGCTTTTCCTTAAAGGATGCCCCTGTTGCCTTCTGACACAGAAACCTTTTCATTGGATCACAAGAGCTTCAGGCAACTGTGTTGCTGCTGCTGATAAGCTTGTGTCAGCTGATGTTTTTTCTTTCAGGAACCCAACTGCATTCAGTCAGCAGCTGTACCCGTGGACACAGACCCATGAGCTGAAAATTCCCTCTCAGAGAAACACTGGATGAGCACATCCCCACTTAGAACTTTGGTTTGTATTTTCTTTACAGCCCAAAGTTTAACATTCATCTCAGCTAACATCATTGGGGCACTTGATGTGCCCAGATTAAGGGCCTAGTTCAGCATGTTTTCATGGTTAGTGAATAAAAGAGTCAGACACCTGAGGGGGCAGAGCACCAAAGTTTCAGTTGCCCTCTGGATGTGCACCTTCTCTCTGCTGACTAATGGAAACCTTAAGCACTTATATTTCCAACTTAGATGCCCACAGATGGAGTCATTTGAAGAGCTGTGGAGGCCTTTATGCTGACGAGCAGCACAGCATTGTCTAATACATCTGGCTTTGGCTCTGCTCAATGCTCTGGATCATGTCTCAGGATGGGTAACGAGTCAAGTTATGGGCTGTCTGCACTAGAAGGTTTGTGAATCTAGGTATCTCAAATACAGTGTTTCAGATAATAATTCCCATAAGATTGCTGCTGGAACCCAGCCCATGGTTCCAAGGCAACAGTTGGTCTTTTGGGTCAGGTTTCTTTTGAATCTCACCTTCCATTCCCAGCAACAACAGGAAAGGGTTTGAGGCCTGGGACAGAGAGGGGATGGCTTGGTTAAGGGGCTGTGCTTGACAATCAGCCCTGATAGTGTTATGTAAATACATATCTAAAGCACCTTGCTTGAAATGAGTCCTTAAATACATAGGTACATCCATTAAGCATGGCCTTGCACTATTTCCTAGAGACCTGTATTTTTGGACTAGAAGAAATGCCTTCTATTTACTACCAGATCTCACAGTTGAAATCTGAATGTTGTCTACTCAAAGAGTCTTATGATACCTTTCCAGTTGCTAATGATCCAGTACTTGTATGTATAAAGTTGTTGTATATACCATGGCTATGAGATTTTTTTTCCCACCACTGTTAGGGCAGCTGCTATTGAATCCATACCAAGAACTATTACGCTTTTTACTAAGTGTAAAAGGGGAAAAATATTACTGTTCATTTGTGTTACTCTTTCTTTCTAACTATATTCACTTAATAAGGTATTTGCTTGCAACACAGTCTCTTATATATTCTGTGTTTTGTAAAGTTTCTCCTGGGAAAAATAACCAAGGAAACACAATTTTTCGGCACTATCTCCTTTTATTAAGAATAATGAAAAGAAAACAAGAGTCATTCCAGCAGTCAAACATCCTGCTACTCTTCCTTATTGGTCTTTTTATGATAACTGGGCCTCTCAGCACATAATCTGAGCTGCCTGAATTTGTTCGTGTAATTACATTTGTCCTTTTAGCTGCTGCGCATGTATCGACATAGTGATGACATATAATGGACATATAGTGCATCTAACATCTATATCCACACACACAGAGGATAGAGATCTATTCAAATACTGGACAGGATGATCTCAGCAGTGAGGTATAGCCTCATCCCCAAATTTCAAAGCTTGAACAGAGAGTTTGATTATTTTACTTGCTCTATATATCTGTTTTCCCCTGAATTCACAGTTTAACAGGAGCTACTGCAG
Organism: Loriculus beryllinus; assembly: GCA_039877255.1. NCBI lineage: Eukaryota > Metazoa > Chordata > Aves > Psittaciformes > Psittacidae > Loriculus > Loriculus beryllinus. Next base: position 18,271 of record JBCJKH010057834.1, read on the forward strand.
CCTGCTCTCTCTGTAGGCTGCAGCAGTGATTGCTTGGACTATTGGAATTAATTGTACACATGTAGGAATACATCCCAAAGGCCCATTCCTGCACCTTTTTTCAATGGATTTTATATCTCCATTATTCTAGTTTTAGCACCTCGCAGGACTACTAATGTCAGGAGAAAGCAGGACAGCTCATCTCTGCATTGTGCATGATACAGTCCCAGGCTAGAGTAATGCTTTTCCCTCTATGTCTATCTCAACATGATGAAAGAATGTATTAGTGCTTATGAAACATCAAATGGCCAGCGTCTGTCACTACTAGAACCCGTTTCAAGCCACTGGGTACCTATGTTACATTAAAGCTGTAATTTATACACTTGGCTGGTACTCAGGCTTGTTTTTAAAGCATCAGTCATTCCTGAGTAGTCATAGATGAATCAGACCTACTCTGTAGGTTCTTCTGCCAGATATTGATCCTGAAGACATTAATTATCAATTACAAAAGGTTTATTTCTCGCAACTTTCATGACTAAAACATCTGCATATTTATTTTGCCTAGTGATTTATTGATGCATCATTATACATTTCATGGAAAATTGCATTATATAGATGGCAGTGGGGAGAAAAGCCTCCAAAACCTCCACTTCAATTAGAAGAAAGCGTTCAAAGAGCAATAACATGATAGTTCTTTGGTTTGCCTCAAATATAATGACCAAAAACCCCTCCAGTTCACCCATGCCCCCTTATGACCTGCCTTGCAGTTAAAGTGTAAATCACCACACTGGTTATAAAACATCCTGTGTTAGAGGTTCTCCTTACCACACACAGTTTGCATTAATGAAAGGTCTAGGAGTGACACCTCCCATACTCTGGGGCATTCAAGTGCGAAGGAATGGCTTGGAAGATGCAATGTCTTCATCAAGGAGAGAGCTGGAGTCATCGAAGGGATCATATCATCAAGTGACTTCCTCTTTTTCCCTAAAAAGATTCATTTCTGATATTTCAATATGCTCTAAACCCCTTCACACTAAAGACGCATGAAAGTGAAAACCAGTATCTGGGTTTGACAAAAAGATGATTTCTTATTCCTTCCTTTTCAATGTATTGACCAAAGCTTGTATCTTTTTTGATTAAAGGTTGTCTCAATGGGTCTTAATAACCTGAAGGCTTGTTGTAGCCGAAGGCCTGACCCTTGTCTTCTTGTTTAGTATAATGCAGTGACAGGGGAAAGGTTAATATCCTTCATTGCCCATAACCACCACTTGCATAAAAAGCTAATGTATCATGTCTTCCGGCACAAAGCTCTCTCCACTGGACCGTATCATGTCCACTGTGCTCCTCCGCACTGACTACTGAACATGTTGCTAAGCCTTTGTAGCAACAGACCTTTGAGTGATAAAAGGAGAAAGAGGACAGAATTACCGAAATACAAATAACTGTACTACAGAAGATGTAGCAATCCCTCAGTGTCCCTTCTTCTTGTTTGCATCATTAATTGTTGCCTGATTAAAAATCATTATGCAGCTGAAAACAAAACAGGAAACCAAAACCTGGTGTGGTAGGAGACATAAGACTTTGTAAATTACAGGAAAAGCTTAAGCAGATTCCAATCTGCAAACCAGAATTCATTCCTCCCAATAAACAGAGAGAAATGAGGATGCCAAAACTTAGACCTTACACAGTACAAAAGGTTAAAATAAAGAGATCGATAGAGTCCTGTAAACTGAACAAGCAAAAGGATGGAAATTCACTGCATGTTAAACAGACATGAAAGTCTGAGCCTTGAAGATGAGATATATTCTGTTGTGTCCCTGGAGAGCCTACTGAAGCAATGAATTACCTGGAGAGGAGAGCATCTTGTCTAATGGAAGCCTGGGTTACTGCTCTTGCTCCTGCTGCTGCCATAGACCAGCTGGTGGCTCTTTCAGGCACACAGGTTGGCTTCAAACTTGGACCTTAAGATGGAAGCCCTCAGTTGTCTCACCACAATCCATTAAATGAGAAAGTACTGATCCCAGATTGAAATTTGGGCTTTTATGCTACACTTCAGCAGCATTTTCTTGCCTCTCTCTGCCACATCTCAGTGCCACCTGAGGAAATCCTAGACCTTCTATGCTGTGTTTTGGAAGGGCTAAGCCCACTGCTTCCTGAAACCTACGCAGCTCATGGAACCAAGACCTTTCTGTTGTGGACATTAGCAAGCAGGACTCACCCACCCTGCTTGATTAGTTTTGCACTGAGCCATGCTGGCTTATAAAAGAACAATCACAACAAAAACGTTTGTATAAACCTCTGTGTAAATATATTTGTGAAGCCATCAAAAGGTTAATAATCCCAGTACAAAAATTCTTAGACAAACTCTCCTGCAGTTGAGCTGTTAGCAAAGCTATTAAATTTAATTGCAGTATAATTACATAGCCATATACCTAGCTGATACCCAGCTATCAAGCACACACAGTGCAGGTTTAACCACAAGCATACAATACATAGGGCTTTGCCTCAGGTGCTACAAGCATCCCGCAGCCAGAGGTGCGTCTGCCGTCCCAGTCAGGCTTTATCTCGGTTACAAACATGCTTAAGAATAGATGTGGAGGTTCAGTCCAGGATGCATTAGTGCAAAGAGGGTCAAGCTGTTTTGCAGAACAAGGATGAGGAGCAAGATAAACTCTTATGCCTTTATAACAGCTGCAGAGGCACTATTTGCAGTGCATAAAGTTAGTGCTCCTCTCAGTCTTTGCAGAACCAGGGCCAAAGCAAACAGCACATCTCACCCTCCTGGACTGGTCAGATATGCCTGTATTTTCCTCAGGGAAGCTGCTGCCTCCTGAATCACTCTCTGCCCAAAGGCAATGAGCCCACAAACATGTCTCTGTGCATCCAGGCCATGTCTCTTGAGGATGGGGTTTGCACGGAAAACACTCCTCCTGACTTCATAGATGCAGATTTTGTGAGGGAGATGCTTGGGAAAGGGATGAGTGGGAGAGTACTGGGCTGCCAAGTGCTGCTGGGATGTCCCTGTGAGTATATGTGTAAATAGGTGTGCCTTCTTGGGCCATCCACAACCCTGTAGAACCAGATAGTGGCTGTAAGGGCAGAACTGCAGACATCTCTGACATGGCACCACTGAAAACACTCAGTGTGTTGGTGGGTGGTGACTGCTGCAGACCTGCATATCTAACCCACACTGAATCCAAATCAGGCTCCTGAAATGAGGAGATGAAGCTCCTTCTTTTCTTGTATACACTACATTCATCTGACTTTGTATTTCTTAGATCCAGATCAAAAGCAGGAATGAAATATCTCCGATGATGGGTATTTTCATGCTATTTCCAGCCCATACAGAAATGCCAGCAGGAAACAGTGGAAAGCCTGTGGAGAAACATCTTTCCTGTACAGCTCTCATCTTAACTTTGCAGATGCTGAAAACTTGAGGCATGAAACCACCAAGGCTTCTGGGTGCTCATTACAGTGCAAGGGTCACACAGGGAAGGTATCTAATGTCAGTTCCTTGCTTCCTGGCCTTTGACACTTGGCAACGGATCACAATTAGGTACCGTTCTCAGGATGAGACAAGGAGGCTCCAACAGATCACCTAGGTGACTTCATAGTGCATCCGATCTCTTCACTTGTCTGAGATGTCTCTCTGGGGTCATGGCAAGTGAGGCTTGCTATATAATAACGGGAAAGGTGAATGTATATGATGTGTGGACCTTATTAAACATAACAAGAACACTTACATGAGTGTTATATGCCATGATTTGCCAAGAGGCTATGGAGGCTCCTTTACCAAAAGGGAGAGGGCTTTCTTTATGGGCTTAACAGCAACTTTTGGATAGTGCCAGCACTACAGAGCAGTGAAATCCCTGCTGGGGCTATGGATCTCTTACAGTGGGCACAGTAGGTCAAACTCTCTGGCTCCCTCTGGGCTTTCATTTTAAGGTCTTAAACAAACAATTCCATTTAAATAAAGGAAATGGCTGGAAGCAGCTCCTTTGCTAGGAACTTACTGAGCTCATCAATTATTGAATAGGAATATTTATGGAAATGGTTCCAAACTCCATTTTCCTTGGGGAAGCTACCAGGAGAGCTTAGGCTTTTGCATTAAGTGGGAGCACAGGATTTGCCGTATCTCCTGAGATCATCCGTGCATTTTGCATTGGTTCCTGCCTTTGGCGGTGGCCAGTCTGGGATGATTCAGAGGAAAATGACCTCTACCCTTAAGCCATTTTTCACTAGACTAATTGTGCAATGCATGGAAAGAAATTACTTCTGATCCCTGTGGGAATACACTAAATGCTTTGAAGCTCTGATGCCTTTCGCTTTGGCACAGGTTAAGGCTGATTGTACAGCAAACGCCATTGGCAGCTCAGAAAACCCTTTGGCTTTCTGTATTTTTGGCATTTAGACCATTTTGCCACCATTACCCACTGTTAGTTAATGTAGTGAACATTAAATCCATCCCCACCTGTTCAGTCCCTTCAGTTACTGCGTTTGATCCCCAAGTGATAGGATAAACCACTGCTAAGTATTACAAGCCAAGCTGGGAATTCAGTTGCTCCTTGGTCAATGATACTTGTCAAACAAAATGGAAACTTAACATAAATGAAGGGAAAAGAAAAACTCAGCCCACGGGTGTGCCCACTGTGGGCAAGGACAAAGCAATGTGCAGCTATGAAATGAATTAAGAGAGGGATAGGGTTTCTCCATGCTGTCTTTTTGAATAAGCCCCTACTAAAATAATACTGTAGAGAGTGGTACTTTCATTGCAAAAAGCATTCATGAGAGCACCAAAAAGTAATACCAGGAGTTTTAGGGGAAAATGAGGGGTTCCCTGCTGCAAGATAATGGTATTGGTAAAATGAGATTTGGGCTTAATAAAGGGGAATGTGTCTTCTTCCTATGAGGGCATGTAACCAAAGGTAGTAATTGCACAGTAAAATTTGAGGTGTCCACGTGCTTGCTGCTTTTCTTCTGCATGAAACAGAGACCAGGTATTGGAAATTCAGGTTTTCTCCATTTTGGCCCCAGGATTCATCTAACCTGCTGCTTCTCCTTTTCTCTTATGGGCTGACTTTATGATCAGAAAAAGCTTCCTTTCTCCTTGCCCCACCTTTCCTTTAAGCTTAATAAAACCGACAGCTAAAGCAGCTTTTCTACCCAATGCCTGTGTGTTCAGTTTGTAAGACCCCTTCTGCAGCGTTAACCCCAGCCCAAGACCCTCAGATGAAACATGTGAGAGTATTTAGCTCCTTTGTGACTCAGTGATTGAAAATGCTTAAAACTGATCATTTGCAGCTGTGTATCCATGATATAACTAGCTGGCTACCCCAAAGCCTAGGTCTGTGAATGAGTTTGATGGGTTGGTTCTTCCTCATCAGTGCTCTGAAGATCTTCATGTTAGCTACAGATTCACTAGGTTTTAAGCATCTTGCAAAGCTAGGCCTTCAATTTGGTTGGCAATATGAGCTCTGCTCTCTGAAAGCTCTTAATGCAGCCCTGCTTTCCACAGAGGGTATCAGGAGAGTCAGGGACAGAGGAAGGTAGTGTGATGTGGATGTCTTATGGAGATGGTGAGTCTGCAGAGACCTGGCTTCACAAAAGCAATTAGGATCCTATGTGTCATCAACTTCATTACACGCATAAGGTCATGTCTGCTGTAAGTAAGTAGGAGAATGTTCCATATTTATGTGTTTATGAATGGAGTTTGTG
>JBCJKH010057835.1:10091-20985 GCA_039877255.1 Loriculus beryllinus
TTTTCTTTTCTTTTCTTTTCTTTTCTTTTCTTTTCTTTTCTTTTCTTTTCTTTTCTTTTCTTTTCTTTTTTTTCTTTATTTTTTTTTCTTTTCTTTTTTTTCTTTTCTTTTCATGTAATATTTTGCAAACAAAAAGGCCTTCTATCCCAGATTATATGCCATCTTGTCTCCTTGGACCGTCAGGCTTCACAAACAGTGCTGAACTCTCCTCGCTATCTAATCTTCCCTGGCTTTCTCCTGTTCTGGCCACTCTTGGGCTCTCTTCTGACTATCTCCTTGCTCCACCAGGAACTGTTCAGTGGGTTCTCCTCACCTCCTTACCTCTCCTCATGGCCTGTGTGTCTCTTTTTCTGCTATCTACTCCCCTGTCTCTGGATAAAAATGGAATTTCATCTGCCTGTCTCATTGCAGACAATTTACAGCTCACTCTCCATGCAGACCTGCCACTGCCTTCTGCCCACACTGAATTCTCAGTTCCTTTGAGATAAGCTGCCAGATAAGTGAGCTTGGCCAAACTGGAGCTCTTCAGCATCTGCCTTGTTTCTTCTCTGTCTTCCTTTTTGGTTTTACTGGTTAACCAAGAACAAAAAAACCCACACGGGTTTGTAGCTTGGGCACTCATTCCCTATGTCCAAGCTGCCTTGCAGAGTCTTCCTGTGTAATGACAAGTAATGAGGCATTTTAAGATGACTATAGGGTGTCCCATGCCTGTGTCTGGCTCTTTATAGTTCTCTTCCACCCCTTAGGCAGTGGGAAGTAAGCATAGTCTCCCAGTTTGCATCCTTAGGGAGCAGGGTTGCCGGTGTGCAGCTGCAGAGGGGCAGGCAGCCTCCCTCCTCCAAGACAGGCAGGGTAAAAGGAGATAGAGCTTATATGGGAGCAAAAGAAGCAGTTGGTCAGGAGACTCAACTATGTCCTACCTGGGGAGAAAGAGGGAGAGTGGGGAGGTGTGTGTCCTGAAGGAGAAGGTGAGACTGGCAAAGAGGGAAGTAATGATGAAACTAGCCTTTTTCCCTGAGAACTGTCTTTGCCTCTCAAATAGGTTTAGCTTTGCTTCTGGGAGCAAGCACAGCTTATGGGAGCAGTAGCACAGAGCAGTTGGGATTTGCTGGGTACCTGTGTTTTTTAATCCCATGCCTATCCCCAAGGAAATTGTCAGGCAGGTCACAAAACTGGGAATTTGGTGTTACTTCCTTCAGTCTTTCCTACCCCGACAAAAATGTTTTGGAAAGTAGCTGCTAAATCACCAGCCTCTGCTGTAGGACTTACTTATCATAGCAGCTGGTCTCCAGCTGGAGGTATGCCGTGAAGGAACAGCACTGGTATTTAGTGATTTCAGCACTGCCTGCAGTGTCCTCTGAGAGGCACATGCCACTTGTGGTGTCGCAGGACACAGCCCACAGCTGTCTTTTCATGGTAGGTATCATATAAACACACACGTCTGGCTGATTACAGGTCCTCACTGCCAGTGGGCTCCACCAGTAAAAGTTGTTTAGAAGGAATGATCTAGTACAGGCCAAGTTTATTCATGCTCTGTGTTTGTCCATTATAAAAGCTAGGAAATGGGTGTGAAAGGCTGTCACTATGTCATCTCTCTCAAACCTTGGCCATGGCTGAGGAAATGTTCTAAAGACAGAGCAGTTTGATAATAAAATTGATCATAATGTATTTCACTTTAATTGTAATTAGAAAACCAGACTCAGCACAGCACATCATCCTGCAAGCTCTTCTAGGTCAGCATCATGCCTCTGATTGCCATACATCAACAGGAGGCTCTAACTGTGCGGTGTTGTGGCATGCCATTGCAGCAGCAAACACGCCTGACACCAATGCTTTCATACTAGAAAAGTCTGTTGGCTGCACTAGGACAAAAGGGAGATAAAACCTCTCTTTCAGGATGGAAGCAGAGCTGGAAACAGAAACCAGCTCTGCTGATGTTCTGACTGGTGATGTGCCTGGCAAATCATCCCCTTCAGGACAGCATGGTCCTGGAGGAAGTGCTTTTCTCCCCCAGAGAACAGCTTGCCCTGCTATATCTTGAACTGCATTACAGAGCTTTGTACAGACATGTGAGCACAGAAGGCAGCCACTGAAAACCAGAGCAGCCTGCAAAGCTTTTTCCCTGCATACCCTTGTTGCACAGTTTGAATCTCATGAGTTTCTTTTTGTGCGGATTTTGCTTCTCTGAAGTATGATGAAAATCAAAGGCTTGTCCTAGTGCTGGGTTTGGATTCAGGGCAGCATCATTCTATCAGCTCACAGCAAGGCCAAAACACGCTGCATTGCTGGAAGCTGGAGTCACAGCCAGAGGACCTGGCCCACCCAGCCATGACACATTGTCAGATCCTTGTAGCCTGCATGGGAATGGGCAGATAGCAATAACGTCACATGTGCTGGGATGACTGAGAAGTGAGAAGTCAGAATGAGTTTCCAGGAACACATGGACACTCCCTTCTGGAGCTCTGCTGTTCACCTGTGCCTCTGGAAATGCCCTATCCCTGTCCTGGCAGAAGCAATGGGATTCGTGCCAGTCAAGCTGCAGCATAAGTAGAGTGAAAAGACAATCTGAAATGTGTTATTTTGTGCCATTCTCTGAGGAACCTGTTGTGGTATAAGCCCAGCTGGTAACTCAGACCCATGCAGCTGCTCGCTCACTCCTCCTTCCTCCCCACCCCGCTCCCAAAGGGATGGGAAGGAGAATCAAAAGAATGTAACTTCCATGGGCTGAGATAAGAACAGCCCAGTAACTAAGGTATAACACAAATTACTGTTGCTACCACCAATAATAATAATGATAAGAGAAAGAACAAGGGAGGAGAATACAACTGCTCACCACCCGCCGACCAATACCCAGCCTGACCTGAGCAGTGATCTAGCCCTTCCAGGTAACTGCCCCCAGTTTATATACTGGGCATGACGTGCTGTGGTACGGAGTATCTCTTTGGTTAGTTTGGGTCAGATGTCCTGTCTGCTTCCTCCCAGCTTCCCCTCCTCCCTGGCAGAGCATGAGACTCAAGTCCCTGCTCAGAGTAAACATTACTGAGCAACAACTAAAACCATTGGTGTTATCAGCGCTGTTACCAGGCTGAAAGTCAAAACCACAGCACTGCACCAACTACCGAGAAGGAGAAAAATGACTGCTACTGCTGAACCCAGGACAGAGGCCCAGACGGATTTGGTTTTAAACAGCGAGTGAAGTTTGTTGTCTAGAATTGGTTACTTTAAGAGCAAGACCTAACTGCATTTGAAAGGGGAATCCTCCTTTCCACCCCACACGGCTGTTCAGGATGTTTCATGTCTGGCAGTGCTTGGATGTTGCACATTTTAATTCAGACAGCGTCAGTTTTGCTCCCAGCAGCACAATTGTGCAGCTGAACTGAACCTCTGCAAGGGACGGGCAGCCCTGTTTCCAGCCTGTGCTGTTGCGTACCCTCTGAAACACACACCGGGTCTGCCCTGCCTGCGCTGGAGGGCTCTTGGCCGGGGTGTTCCCAGGGGCAGCTCCTCTCCCAGGGGAAAGGCAGCAGGGAGGGTGCATAGTCACTGCGGCACCAGGACCTGAAGAGGTTTGCACCGGCCGCAAGGCCTGAAGCTAAGTCCAGGAGCAGGAACTTGGGCCAAAATGGACAGAAGATTTGGACCTGAAATACCGCTGTGGCTCTGCCTCTTTTTTCTCATTACACCACAGATAACAGAAAAGAGTTATTTTCCTCCTCCGGCTCGCTGCGCTGCTGCTTGACTTAGGAGGACACCTAGGGCTGGCCCTGAGCGTAGCAGTGAGTTTTTCACTGCCTCGTCCCTGCCTGTGCCGCTTCAGAGAGAGCCCCGTCTCGTTTTCCGCTCTCCACATCCCCATTGCGCTTTGCTGGCGATGTTAACACTGCTGTGGCTCAGGGACCGCATCAGAGTTTATATTGGACTGCTCTAGTTCACCCCGCAGCAGTGGGGAATTACAGACAGACGTCGTTTGTACCCAAGAGTCCAGCTTGTGTCCAAGACAAAGTGCCACACAGACACATCTGCTCACCAGCATCAGGGGGGTCTGGAGATGCAACTGCCAGCTTGGCCTCCCGCCAGTAACATCTGTCCTATTGGCATTTAAAATCAGATGTGCTATAGCTGGTGCCAGAGGAATAAGTAACGCACAGGGACGCTGCAGGGTGGCGTGAAGGGGATGAAATGTGGGTGATGCCAAGCCTTGCTTCCTCTCAGTGGAGAGAGTTTTTTTTCTGGGAGGCTTTCCCGTTTTTCATTAGGCAGCTGTGTGACAATCTCTGGGCAAGGAGTCCCAGTCCTTACACTGCCAAGGAGAATACTGCAGGTTCTTGGCGTCTGAATGCCCATGCTGTGAATCAACTGGCAGGGATTAGATGTCCACCACTGCCAGCTGGGGAATGGATGGGAAAGCATATAGTCCAACCTAGTAAATGATTAAAGGGAAAGAACAAACCTGAAGGTTTTAAAAGCTTGAGGTCATCTTGGCACAGCTGCTTCCCCAGCGCAAATCAGACAGTGGGGAGAAAGTGGGATAGGCTTCACCCCTTTATGTGTTCTTCCCTGCTGCCCCCAGCCTCTTGTGAACATGACCTGCTAGAGCAACATACACAGAGCAACTCCTTGCTTCCACACAGACTGGCCGTAGTCAGAGAGCAAGGCACTCTTTAAGATGCCTTCATCAAAGTGTGTACTCCCATAAAGAACTGCTTTGTTGTGATCTAATGCATTTAATAGGACCTTGGACCTTTTCCAGGATAGGAACAGTTGTTCTTGCTTACATATTTTGTAAACTAGCAGTTTTCCAGCCAGAACATAACCTCTTGGAAGTCACTGATGAGGAGCTGTCACGCACCAACACTTTCATTTGTGGTTTTTGAGCACAACGTGCCTCTGGGTATAACCCTCACCTTGCTTCACTGGGGTCACTTTTACCTTGTCACTGCCATCCTGACTACAGCTTTCCCTTTAGGTCATGTAACAAGGGTAGCTGTAAGTGTATCTTTGAGATACATAACTAAATTCAATGGCTAAATTAACATACTGTATTCTAGGCTAGACTTAGAAAAGACTTCATAGCCATTTCTTGCTTAACATAAGCCATAGAATTTCACCCAGTTGTTTAATTTGTTGCCAGCATTTATGGACAGTCACACTTTTCTTCGGGAAAGCCATTGGACTGTTTAAAGGGAAATGAGAGGCTGTCACCTCCATCTCTTAGCTCATGTGATGGGATGGGAACCACAAAACTCACTACTCAGTCACCTGCCCACAGTGGGAGCCACACTACCCCCTCTTCCATCAGGGTTCAAGTATGCTCATTGCAGAGGTCACAGTTTACAAATGTTGTTTCTCTACAAAGTGGCTTCAAGAAGGTTCCGATGATTCATCAGATCTTTCAGACCTTGGGAGCCTGGGTTTATGCTGCAATGCTCAAAATGCATATTCTGGCTTCTGTTCTCCTGTAAAGCACAGGCTCTTGTACTGCTCAGCATTACAATCATCTTCCCATACCCCCTGCAGCAAGGGGAACGATTGTATTCCTGATCTCTCTCTGCTCTCCTGGAATACAGAACATCCACACTAGCCTGTTATTGCATGTGTCAATGGGCCTGGGTCCTGGAAAGGGATTGCAGCAATCCTTTCCTGTTGAAATCCAGCTCAGAACATTGAGGTAACTGCTGAAATAACCTCAGCTGTCACCGCTCCCCTGACCAGCTTCCCATGCAGCAGTCTCTCAAAATTTGCTATCAGCACACCAAATATAATCCACTTCAAATATTAAACAAAGTTATTGCAAACAAAATGCAAGGCCATTTTCCAAGATAGCCCAGTGCACCTCCTACAAGCTGCCTGATGCTGATTTCTGAGGTCAGATAGCTTTTGCAGGACTGAATTATTGTACAAAGCTCTTGAAGCACCAGTCCCAGAAAGGCAAACTGCTCACAGAGCTCTGCACACACACAAAAGGTACCACATTTTCGTGATTTAGGCCATGATAAAAGCATAGCTAAAATAATCCAGAAATAAAGGCACTCGTACTCAAGGAGTTTGACTTCCAGGAGAAAACTAGGTATCAAAAGTACTGTTTATAGACCTCCAGAATCCCAACAGGATCTTCTAGCTGAGAACTGAGTTGAAAGCATGAAGCAAATTAATGGCGTTGAGCTGGGGCCAACACATTAGTGATTACAGAAGTGCCATGACTGGAGCATTACTAAGGTCTTTGGGCAATGTTTCAACTCAGGTGCTTGGTGCTTCTTCTCTTCCCTTTGTTCAGGCAGCTGTTGGAAAGGCCACTTATTTCCATGAAAAAACCTCATGACTGCAGCACCAGGAATCCTGAATTTACAGCCCAAGGGAACTTCTCATGCTCTCCGCAAAAGGCTCTCTTGGGGCTCAGCTCAAGGCTTGCTGCTCCACCTCGGAGCAGGTGCTGATACTACACAGCCACTTCTAGGGCATATTCAGAACTAGTGGTAAAGCTTGCCCCTCCCTGCAGCAGCTCTGGTTTGCCTCGAGAGCCTTCACCATGCCAGACTATGGGGAACAGGCTGGAGCACATACTTGACTCTTCACCTGGGAAATGTAAGCTCCTTAAACACTGCAACCATAGGCACCTCAACAAATAAGCAGCAGCTTCGTGTTTGATCTTTCTCACCCTCTCCAAAATCACACATGCAAGAATTCACAAGGGAAACTTTCCAGCCACATCTCTCGGGCATTATGACAAAATTTGCTTTCACTTACAAGACGCTTAGTTGTAGCCATCTACCAGGTCAAGAAGGGTGACTTAACGTCAACTGCAAGGGAAAAAGGACATTTGCTGATGCAGTAACAGCAGGAAAGCAGTCAACTATTCTAGGGGTCTTCCAAGCATAGCAGCTATGGCCAATGTTGCAGAGGTGGTAAACCATTTTACTGTGAATGAAGTGAGTCTAGATGAGATGAGCTGCACTTGCCAGGTACTGCAGTCCTCCTTCTTTCAATCTGAAAACATGGGCTCAAGTCATGCAAGTGACCAACACATACTGCAAATTTTATTTTTTATTTCTTTATTACAGAAACTAAATGAGCACAGGCCTACAGCTTGAGTAAAACAAATCCACCACAGCAGGAAAACAGCGCTCTTCTTATTCTCTAAAGCACACCTGTGAGCACGGACCAAAGGTTAATGTCAGTACATAAAAGCTTCTTCGTCCACCTCTCCATTGCAGCTTCTCCATTAGTTCTTTGTAAAAATTCATTACACCTTAAGTATTTCATATGTGCTTGCATAAAGCTTTGCATTATCTACCCATAACGCAATTCACTTCTAGAAGTCAGTTAAGAAGCTAAATCAAAAAGGCCCCGTTAGATTTCTTTATTTACAGTTGCAATGGCTAAATTTTAAATACTTTACAGTCACTCCCAGCACCGACTCCCACTTCAAAGGAGTAGCTGTAATTTCTTTGTAACTATTTTCTACAGGGGATTAAAAGTTGTCCATACCTACAGGACCTAAACATGCTGACAGAAGTATTTAGTATAATGAATGACAAATGAGAAACTCAACTTTCAGGAAGAATGAACAGATGTTTGGTTTGGGGCTGCACCACTGTTGCCTGTGCAAACAGCAGCAATGTGGGAGAACAAGCAGTGAAGGAGCGCTGAAGGCCAGAGCAGGGCTCTCTGTACGGAGAGCTTTATGTTCAGCTCTCATTTCCTCCTTTCTGTACCATGCCTGCACTGTTACTGGTTTTTTGTTAAATCAGGCAAATTTCTGAACTGCAACAGTGTACACATTTACTTCAGTGGGGAAAAAAAAAAATTAACAGTGCATCTGCAGGTTATTCAAATAAAGACAGATGTGCCCCTCTGAATTTTACAGTTGAAGGATGCAGCTCTTGTGGCAACTGAGAAATTGCTGTAAAGATTAACAAATGGGATGCACATGCATTTGTGTGTTCTTACATACTTTCAAAACCCAAATGGAAGGAAGAAGTATCTGCGATTCAGGTAGGTCCAGAAGATTTTTTCCTTTTTCTTACACAATAAGGTAGATTACTTAGCACATTCTAGGTTAAAAAAAATTACAGTAAACATTCAGTAACTGGAATTCATATAATATACAAGTACCATTACATTTACAAAGAAAAATCATCCTTTCTAGAATAGGCATAAAAAAGTTGCAAGCTAATTCACAATAACTTTAGATACAATGTTATTAAAATACATTGATGTTAATCATAAAAATATTTTACTATTTACATGTATATCGTATAAACCTTAAGAATATGCCCATTTTAGGATGCCTTAACGAATATTTAGGCAGATTGGCCCACTTTATAGTGCAGTATCCCTGTTTTGGTCTTCACACCATGAAACTGTACCAGATTCACAGTATCTTTGCTAGTGCTTTGCTAAAAGGCTTAAACTTTCTTTTAAAAAACATAAATTCATTACAAAGAGCCAGTTTTGTTTCCACTTTGTTTCTTATTAAACCCTATCCCCAATAGTTCAGGGCACTCTGCCTGGCCTTGTGCGATTTGGTTGCACTTCCACATAAGGCTGTAATTCATTTCATCAGTTATCACGCTGTCTTGCTTGTAGTCTGGATGCTGTGCGATAAATTCCCTCATCCATCGAGCAACTGTCATCAGTTCTCCTGTGGGCGAGGGGAAGTCAAATCTCACAGTTATACACCTAATTTAACAGTATGACATCTCAAGTTCTATGCATTATGTACACAATTAATGAATGGTCCATGCTTCAGTGAGAAACACGTTCCAATATATACTTTTTTCCTGGATACAGCTAAACTGCAGTCATAAATAAGCTATTGCCCATATAGTCTAAAGCTCACTTGTTTGGTGCAGTCTTCAAATTTTCAGATGGTGTAATGAGATAGTGCAGAGAAAAGTAGCAACTGGAACAGGTATTACCAACAGATTGTATAGCAAGAGGTTTTAAATGTCATTTAACAGTCTGGCTTAGATGAACCAATAGATGTCCCTACAACAGCTACATATAAATATATATATGTATATATAAAATAATTTTGTACTTGATCCATCCAACTCACCTGCTAGTTTTGCTCTGTCTACCTTGACTTACTATTCTTTCTCCCTCTGGCAGCTCTCCTAGCAAAAACCAGGCAAGTTCACCATTATACCAGCTCTTGGTTTGTTAACTGTGAGGTAAGAAGGGAGAGCAGCCCAGCTCCCACCAATACAGACACCTAGTGATCAGACAGACCAATCCTTCCCCCTCCTTTGCAAAATCATGAATGTTGATGAGAAGCGAGTAGAGAAACATTATCCTACAATGTAGGAACTAGAAAGTATATCATGAAATAACGGTGAAGAGCATTTAAACATGCAAAACTACAGGAATCATTACACACCCTTTGAAAAAATGGAAAACTAGAATTTCTTATTGTATGATGTTACGGTGACCAAAAGCGTAACTGCTTGAAGAAGGGTAGGGCACCAATAACGAAGTCATATTTGTGAATGGTCAAACACTGCTATTATTGCACCACCTTTGGCCAAGAACATGCTAATGATGTAGCCAGCCAGGAACCAGGAGAGCACATCAGGATCAGTTGATAATACTGCCTTCATTAATATTTAGTGGTGGTCAGCAGCTGCTGCCTGCCTACCAATCCACAGTATCACTGAGAGATGTCAATCATGCACCAGCTAGACAAAGACCAAGAGCTGTCCAACAGGGGAAGATGTGACTGAAGAACAGATAAAACTACCTCAGAGCAAAGTAAAGCCACAGCAGTTAAGGTGCCAGTGTTTAACTCTGACAGCTTTGTGTTCATCATGTAAGGAGAGAAATCTGAAAAATGGTCACTCTCGGTAGACATGTCTCATGCTAGACAGGCTGCAGCTCAGGAACATTTGATTTAAGATTGCGATTAAACTGGAATAATCCAAAACTCACAACCGAGAAACATCACGGCACAGTAATACAATACCTAATGCCTTTTATTCTGGGAATTCTGGTTCTCAAGAAGCATTGTTTAAAAATCATTTCAGCTCACCAGAGTTAAGATGCAGTAATTAAAACTTACTACCATTATGAACTACTGCTGAAGTACTGAATTACCAGGCAAGAGAAAGTCAAGAATTATAAAGGAATGCAACACTTCAGTTTAAAATTTGGGTGAGGTGTGGGAGAGAGTCCTGACTTACGAGGCAAAATCAACTGCCTAGCTAAATTTACAGCAAGGCAGGTGTACATGGGATGTGTACACAGAAAGGTATAAAGCTGCTGCAGACTTTGCTACATGCCCAGCTCTGAATTCCAGTTTAGCCTGCATCTTTTACTCATTATACTGCTGCACTTTAAAGAGGAGCATAAAGAGCCATTATACTGCCTGTCTTCAAAAACACTGCAGCATGTGGAAGAAGGGAGAAGCCTGGTTTGCTCTGCCTTGAAGGAATTTTGCTACTTACAGAAGGGCTTTCTTATCAGAGAGCTAAAGACAAGGTCCCATACTCTAGCATACCAGAATTCAGACTTATGAATGATTTGGAGTCATACCAGTAACACTAGGCTATTGGACACAGTCCCACATACTCTTCCAACATTCAAGTGACCAGCAAATGGGATTACTGTATGTACAAGCTACTACGAAGTGGAAAATACACTGGGAAAAGCAGCAGTAAGTGCTGAGAAGAGCAACCTTGGACTGGTGATACAATTACAGCTTAGAAGGCAATGTAACTGTATCGGTTACTCCTAATTTAAGTTCTAAAATGGATCACAAAACAATCGGAATTATACAGGACCAGATTCAAGCCAGAGAACACACTCCAGTCCTTTGCCCCTATAATTTAACACTAGATCAGACAGCCACAGCTGCCACCAGGTTTACCCAGCTGAAAACTATAAACTAGTCCAACTA
>JBCJKH010057838.1:14574-51570 GCA_039877255.1 Loriculus beryllinus
GCCTGTCTTCGTATGGGAGATGCTCCAGTCCCCTGATCATCCTCATGGCCTCCTCTGGACTTGTTCCAACAGTTCCACGTCCTTTTTATGTTGAGGACACCAGAACTGTACACAATACTCCAGGTGAGGTCTCAATATAACATGTACAAACAGTGATTCACAAGGTAAGTGGACATCTAGCATCATTATGAGTGTCCTTGCTGAAATACTATCTACACCTTTGCTACCAGACCTCACCAGCGCTGAATGACTCCAAATGCTCATCCATGTAACTCATACTTCAAAAAGAAAGTAGTTAAGATAGCAAAGCCAAACCTTAGAAGTTAGAAACTGTTTTCATGTTGTCTATGCAACCTTGATTCTGTATGCACCTTGAGACAACCTCTAATTATGTGATCACAAGGACTTCTTATCCTCTCCAGGTATTTACTGTGTAGTAAATAGCTGTATTTTTTTCTATCTCCTAATGCACAGCCAAATCCACCATCATATCCAAAGTGTGCTTTAAAAGTCTATAAAACAGTCATACCAGGGACAGACTGAGGAGCAGCATAATCCCCATCTCCAGTGAAATAGAGCAGCAGCAGAGATTCCTGCTGCTCTGCACCCAGGATTCAGTGAAGACATACCTTGAAGACATGAAGTGTGAAGACATACACCATCCAGGGTAAAAGCACTGGACAGACTGGGGGAAAATGGAGCTTGCTCAGCTCACATATGAGTTTGATCTATATTCTTTGCAATAGACTGGAAGAAGGTTGTGGTTTTCCCCTACTGTGTTACAGAGACACATCTGCGTCCCTGAGTGGGCCACATGAGTGCAAAGACAAATGCATCTTGGCTGCCATGTTGAGTGGCAAATATTAAGGCAGAACTTTTCCAAAATGTCTAGTAAATACATGTTTCCAACTGGAGATGTCTGAACCCAGACTTAAGAGTGTCTTTGCAATCAAAGCCACAGGATAATGGGAAAGAAAAATAGTTTCTGCCAAAGGATATATTGAAACACAGTGCTGATAGACACACACAAGCAACTCATAAATCTTCATGGACATCAGTCAGAAAACCACGATCCACACCAAGTTCTTTGTGTTTATTGGAAGTTCATTTTTCAGCTGCATTTCATACAGCTAGAACATGAGGGAAAGGAAAGACAAAGAGAAAAGCAGGAAAGTGACTATAAATCAACCCTGCGAAACTGGGTATGCCCACTTTCTAAGTAGAAGAGCTTGAGAAGTCAACTAATGCCATGGATTTCAGAGATAACCACACAGTTTTTTAAAATTAAAATTGTCACACAAGGAAAGGGGATGATGATTTTTTATGAGTCTTGTACCTTTTCTGTCACAAGGTTGGCTGTGCTTCAAAGGACCTCAGTTTGCACTGCAAACCCTAAACACCTGCCCATGATAGAGAAAATCCTAATGTTAAAAGCATCTCTTCTTGCAACTGAGTCATCTGTTGTTAAATGACCCTGGGTTTGTACCAGCAGCTCCCCACAGAGCCCTCCCTGGTCCCTACTCTAACCAGGAGGAGCAATTTTAAACATCTCACTGGGTACATTTAATGAAACTTCCTGTACCTGAAGCCAAAAATTTTCCTCCAAGATCAAACCACAAAGGAATAAAGACTTTTTACATGTATTTCAGAGTGAAATGCAGCTAGCAAGTAGACAGTGGGCAGAAAAGACTGTCAGAAAATGAGAAATTGATGTTGTCATGTAATATTTAAGCAATGGTTCAGCTCAAGATCATGTTTAAAAACAAACGGGAAAACAGTGAAACAAAATTTTTAATATGGTCATTCAGTGCTAACCAGAACATTATGGAGTCACAGTAAATTATATAGCAAAGAGCATACGTTCAGATTTTAAATGACTTAACAACACCAGCTGCTAATACAGTGTTCTTAGTGTTAACTGCTTTCACACTATTACTCCTATCATCGATTATACACACATTGGCCCTACAGCTCATAAACAGATCAGTCCAAAACCTATGAAAACACCCTTATGAAATGATCATTTGGCATTGTGACCAGAATCATATTCCCAAGTAGTTTATTAATATTTTAAATATACATTATACATATGTATGTATGCATGTATGTAAAGTAACATTAGCTTTAGATTAAGAAAATACATTACCTACATGGCAGTTCAAGACTGATTTGATCAGTCCTGTGACCTGAAATAAAACCAATCCCTTCCTTTTTCTGAATCACTAATGTGACTTCAGTGGATGTCCATAAACTGGGAAATAACCTTCTATACGTGAACATCATTATAGGAACTGACCAGGTCTAAACATATTCCACTACTTGTTTCCCAAAAGAGAGATTAAACCTAGTTTATAGACAAAGCCAGTTAAGATACATTAAAGACCTACCTCCTCCGTGGCTCTGACAGAGATATGGAAACCGCCACACGTTTCCTAAGCCCACGCAAAACCCTATGCATGTCAGCATATACTGAGCCTTGTTTTCCCATTTTGGTCTTGTGTCTGCCTCTTCCTTCTCAAGGACCTCAAGTTCTTCAAGGGAAGGTATCCTGTCCTCCAGGCCAGGATTGGGCAACTGTAGCTTCACCATACTTTTCAGTTTCTTGACTAGAAATGCTGTTCCAGTGAGGAGACAGTGAAACAGGCAGCTAGGTAGAAATCTGTGCAAAAAGAGATCATCTATTTGCTGTCTTCAGCTATATATAATGAACCTTTGGCACTAAACTTGAAAGTGCAGGCTTGTGGTAAAAACAAGTGTCAGCAAATCATTCGATTGACCAAGCCAGCTCTGACACTTATTAATGCTTTATCTGTCAAGGTTTTATGGAACAGTCTGTTCACCTAGTAGAAGACATTGATTTCAGCTAATGTAATTCAAGAGCTAATTTGGCTATAAACCATAATCACCTATAAGGTTATGAAATGTCTCTTGCCATTCCCCTGTTTAAACTCACTTAAATACATATATAGCCCTAGCAAATATGAAGTAAAAAGATTCCACTGGCCTTAGACTGAATATAGAGTTTTCATGCTGGTTTTTATCAGGACGATAAATTGCTTGTGAATCACCATCATGTTCAATTTCCCACAGCATATGCTTACAATATTGTATGCTTCATGATAATTGCTGAAACATGCTCTTCCTCCTGTGAGACAGATCTTGCTGTTCTAAATGCTCTGACAAAAAGGATGGAGAATGAAAAGGATTATAAAATCTGACCTTTAAAATCATAAGCATAATCTGCTTACCCTAACACTTCTAATCATTGTGGAACAAGGTCTGAGGAACATAACATCTTTCTTGTAAATGGGCTTGAAATCAAAGGTTCCTTCACCTTTTCAATGACCTTAAGATACATTGGTCAAAAATAAAAAAGAGGATCTAGTTATCAAATATTACAGGTACTACTCACATCCTCATTCTTTCAGTACATCATAACAAGACTGTTCCATTTATACCTCAGTGTTACTAAAAGTAGGTACTTGCCACTGAAAACTATATATAAAATCTAACACAGTGTATGTCGTGGGAAAGGTTTTTGTCACCTAAGCCCTACAGGCTCATTGCATACAATGATACAGGGTGGCGAAAATAAAACAACTAGAAGGGATCTTGTAAGTCCAGTCCCTGCCAGAGAAGGTGAACACATCATAGCATCCCTTTGCAACCTTATTGTGTTATTCAAAATTGAGTGTTTGTACTCCCTACTTCTAGAAAGCTGGTTTAGAATTTCAGTCCTCTTATGCCCCAAGAAGGCTGTTCATTACCTTTTGAATAGAAAAGCTACAAAGTCTTCATCTTTGGCATAGACAGCTGTATACAGTAACCCAGATGGATTTTCCCTGTGCCTCGTAATCAGGTATTACTATTTCCCTACCTTGAAATATCTCTATCAGTCTGCCTAGTGATAGCACTTACATTTTTCATGACCTTGCCAGCTCTGTGGGTGAGCTGTCTCCTGATTAACCACTGGATTAACACCTTTCTTCTCTTTCTGTGGTTCCAACTAAGGACTCCCTGGCTTGCAGCAGAACTTCTTTTTCTAAACTACCAAAAGTGTATTTTAAATTTCACCCCGTTTCTGCTACTCCAGTGCATTGAGGTTCTTCCTGAATGACATTTTTTCAGCATTTACAATACTTCTGAGACTGTCATAAGTATTTCATTAACATGATAATATTTTTGACCTTGGTCATTAGTGAAAGAATGACTGTCCTAAACATCCTTGAGGAACTGCATTAGTAACTTCCCCTTAGACCCCCAGTTCAGCTTTCAGCACAGTTTATTATCATCATCAGCTTTTTACCTAGTTCTTTGTTCGTGTTATATCTCCTGTTTAGCTCAGCCAACACACCCAGTTGTGGTCAAATGGTAACTGGTCTAATGAAGTCCAAAAAGACTACATTTACTGTACTGCCCTGAGTTAGAAAAATGAATTTTCACTTGTAAGTGGCAGTACAGAACTTTCAAATTGCACCTCTTCAATTTCCAGTTTTGCAGAAAAACATTCACCTACTGGTCAATAGCAGGAAACTGCATGGTCCAGGAGCTCACAGCTCATCTGGGATATTATTCTGCCTCCTGAATCGTAGGAAGATAACCCTAGTGTTCATGCTGTAGGAAGTATGAGAGAGTAGTAAAGGACAGAAGACAAATAAGAAAACCTAACATCATACCCATAATATTTCTACATTCCCTGACTTACAGGTTTTACTTCTAAATCTTGCAAAGTTGTATGCAGAACTTCTTTCAGAAACTGAATCAGATCATGATTACATGCTGTCCACGCAACATATCTTACAGCTACAATTTAATGACTTTATGTAATTAGAACTCTTTGACAATCAAGATTCTGTATAGAACTTATTGAGCTTAAAATAGCATGTGTATCTATAAGCACATTGAAGGCTGACATGGAGGGAACGAATGTAGCTTCCTCAGGGAATCAAATTATGTGAGGGTAAATAGACAGGATATGAAATAAATTCACACTTGTGTTAGGATGATCTGAAAGTTTCCCTCTGCTAAGTTTCATGTACAAGTAGTTTCTATCAGTATCAAAAAAAAACCCACCACCCAGCTTTCCAGATTTTCTTTCTAAGGAATTCTAAGGAATAAATCCAAAGTATGTTTCTAGAGAAGTTTATCTATCTTGGGTAATGCCAGGGCTCAGTGGTTCTCAGTTGTTAAACATTTGCAGAAGCAATATGTTGGTACAGCATCACGCTCAAATTTCTTTATCAGTGTAATCGCACAGCTAATGATTTTGGAAGGCGCAGCACCTTTTGCTGGAGGATCTGCTGTAGCAGCGACACCAGCCCCGACACTACCTGCAATTGCACAGAGGGGGTGTTTATATTGCCACCCTGTGGCAAGTGGAGGCTGCTCTGCGGCAGTCAAAGTCACCTGCTTATTCATCAGAGCCCTTTGCTGTAAGGTAAAATTTTCCTCCAGTTTGGCATGTCCCACCGGGTTTGTTACTGATGAAAACAATCCTTTCACAATATGGGCTGCTAAACAATACATGTTTTGTAAATTGCCAATTATAAATGCAGGGGGAAATGGTTCTTAGACTAGATTACTTGAGTTAAAACATTTCCAATGACATGTTTGTCTTTTTATCTACTACCCTTATGTTTTTAATGTACTATTTTTTTTCAAAAATTACAAAAGGCTATACAGAAAGGTCAGCTAACTTGTCCATCAGTAACTCACCGCTTTACAAAAAATTGTTTAAAAAGGAAATACTCCCTTTCTAAAAGTCATATATTTTACTGGAATATACACACGTTCACATTTGTGGAAGAATGTGGGCATATTCATAGAATATTGAATAGAATTATTCTTTTTCTTGGATGAAAGTGCCTTTCATCTCACCGAATGATGAAAATGTTAGGGAAAAGTGTGAGAGAAAGTAGCAGTAAATAAAATAAAGGGCAGTAGATGGATTTCAGGGATGTAAACCAAGACAATAGAAGGATGGAGGCACTCACTTCCCTCTGTTAGGCAAGGTCCAGGTGTGGTGCGGTACCCAGCTGGGTTGAGAAGGTCTTGGCTACAGGCAGCCCCCAGCGTGTCTGTGGTAGCCTGCGCTCCATGGTGAGTCTCCAGCTGGGAGACAAGCTGTCCTGCCCTGAGGGACTGGACACCCTCTTTCAAACTGACCCCCTACCAGCTGCTCCTGCTTCTTGTTTTCCTTTTACAGTGCTGTAGTATACAGTGAGATGCTCACAGGCTGCTGAACTACATCAAACTCCTTCATGTCACCTTTGCAGAGGTCTACCACAACACCCACTTTAGTGGAGACAAGTTCATTCTGTCTTGATCACTGAACGCCGCGATCTGTCTCGTTTTTTCTGGTGTTTACACTCCAGTCACGTTTGGAGCAGAGAGAGTGTAGCTGCCAGAGATGTGCCCAAGAGGAGCTCCTGGGAACAAAACACCAATGCTGCTGAGGCTCTGGCTAGAAGAGCCATCAGCCACAGGGGCAGGTAGTATTTAGTAATAAGAAGCACCAAACGCTCTAGCTGAGGAGTTCGTTCTGGTTTAGAAGTAAGGTGTCTCAGAAATACAGACCCTGGCTTGCAGGAGCACTTATAAAGGGAAGGGTGAAGAGGCATTTTTCCAGCAGCTGGATGGCTGAGGCTGGGATCAGCCTGGTGCACGGGACTGCTTGGAGTGCACAACAGTGAATGGCCATCATGGCACATCTCACAGTTCCTCTGAGCACACTCTTTGTTTCCAGAGGTACCATTTACTTTCAGTTGTTTCCATTAGCACTATACACAGTAGTGATCCTTTTTCAATTCCAGATGAGTGGTAGCACTTCCAGATCAAGTTTCATCTGACCCTGTGCTTAGGCAGTTCTTTTTACTTTGGAAACAGAAGGTATGCTGTGTGTCACTGAGTAGGAGGCTTTGATACTTCTGTGAATACTGTCCAAAAGGGTTGTGGTTTTCCCTAGCCTGTTGAACGATGGAGCGATTGTACACTCTCAGGGAACCCACGTTCAGCCATAAGGCCTCTTTGTCACCCATCAGCCATTCTGGTTGTCAGAATCCATGGAAAGAACATTAGGATGGCTGATCGGACTGTGATAGGTCTCTCAGTTTTTTCTTTTCAGTATCAAAATAGTTCTGTGTTCCTTGATACTACCCAGCACACGTTGCTATCTGTAAGTCAAAGTTCTGCTAGTACCAGTAGTTTGAAAGTCTGTCTGTACAGGGTCTTTTAAACTTAGCCTAGGTCAGGTGCTGAGCTTTTACATGTTTCTTTTATCTTCTTCAAAACACTTCTTAACTATAAACAAAACACAGCCCCACATGCTCAGCCCTGCACAGGCAGGACTGATTTCCACTGACTATATAAAATTATGCACGGTTTGGTCAATTCTTTAACTAACAGAAACTGCTTGGGGAAATCCCTCACTGTGCACTGGATCCTTCACCCCAAGTGGTTAAGCAATATACCCTATCATGCAGATAGTGTTTATCAGCTTCATAGAGCAGAGGGAAACCACTGGAGTGGCGCCAGCTGCTGGAATAGCTCCCACAGCCATCAGTCAATTGTTTAGTTGAGAAGTGGCTGGCAGATCAGTTGATCTCCTCATTGCCAAGCTACCCTCCATATAAATGAGTTACTTCTTTGCAGATCCATCTGTTGTCTCAGCTATGCAGTCATCAGCTGGACAGCTCCTGTACAAGGCAGTCAAGTAATGACTAAATGGCCTTTGGTATGCACACAGGCAAAGGCTTCATATCCAGCACCATGACTGTAACTATTGAGTAAACTTGAACTTCATCCTTTTATCCCATCAGTGACTTAAATTACCATGATTTTACCATACTACCTGAACTGTTTCTGCCTTGTATACTCCACATAGGAACACTCAGTATTTTCTCAATCTCATGCAGGAATGCTCAAAAACATGATTCAAAGAGCAAGAGACAACGGGTGGCTTCTGAAGACCCTTCCCTTCTGGAGAGCTTGAACAGAGCTGTCACTCCCAGACCACAGCATCCTTTTGAGCAAGACATCATGTCAGCAGCCTTCTGGCAGCTCTTGTTTAGGTAAAAGGAGTAAGAGAAGACCAGACCCTCCAAGCTGCTCCTTTTCGCCCACCCCCCTTTAGGAACACTTTATGAGGGAGATTTCAATTTTCTAGCACTCAGCCCAAGTCCTGTGAAGTTGAGAGTGTGGTTTGTGTTTCTCTTTGGGCTGCATGCACCCAGGACAGCAGCTGTATTGCCCAACATAGACCAAACATGTTTTTTTTTTTTTTGCTTTTATTAAAAGCACAAGTTATCTCAAGGTGTCTCCTTACCTGTGTCTAAATGCAGAAAGTCATATGAACACAGCTACTGCCCTGCAGGGTATGGACTGGTGATGACTTAGCTGTGATGGTAAGGAATGGATAAATGTGAAGGAATGTGTCAAATACAAAGAGATTAAGGATCTTTTATGAAGGAAACAAGACTTTCAGAGAGTGTGAACACTGTCCTAGAGCAGCTGGATTGTAGTTCCTCACAGAGAGCAGCAAGAGAAAATCCACACTGAAATGAAAAGGAGCTGACGTGCAGAATGAGGCATCAGAGGGATCCAAAAGGAAGGCAGAGTACCCTACATAACAAACAGACGGAATTACTCCTGTCTTTCAGTGGGATGGTCACCTTTAATCACTCATCTTCAGTTGAAGATGGTGCACTTCCCTGTTTAACGATGCAGTTCTTTCCTAAGACAGAAAAAAATCTTTCCAGCATATTCTCTTCTCAGCACCAAGGACAAAACTTTCTACATGCAATTTAAAAACTGTCTTATTTTTAAAACCTTAAAATTGTGCAATTTGCTTGGGAAACTGCAATAGTAAATCCCACTCCCACCCCCCCACCCCCCTGCCTCCCTCGCCCAAGTTACAAACCAGTGCAGAAATATGTAAGGGTTTTTATTAGTTGTTATTGTTTAACAGGTGAGCGACAATTTTCGTAACAAAAGAAGGTTCATGAAATATCCTGAAAACAAATGATTCTTGCATTCTACATATTTATGGGCATTTCCAAAGAAATAATCAATCCAGAACAAGAGCTGTTTGGCAAGATAAAGCTCACAATAGAATTTTCCACATGATGACTTACAAAGGGGGAATGTTTCTACAAATACGCAACAGATCAACAAACATGAGTTTTGGTAGAAACTATCAGGACCAGTGCTTCTAAACTTTACATATTTTAAAAAACCCTTCTCAAATAACTTTTCTGTCTTAATATAATGATCTGCAAAGTATCCATGAGAAATAGTTCAACAATTTGTTGGATAAATAATCAATACTTCTCAAAAAGGGAAAGCGAGTATCAAACATGTTTTACATTGCATCCAACCTTGCACAATCAAGTGTATGATGCTTCAACTTACATATTTATACTGAAAAAAGTATAAAGTATACATTTCACCCTCTTGATTACATATTCTTTAAACATTTTGAATAATGTCAATGACACACAGAAAAAAAAGAAAATAAAAAGCATAAAATGCCTGACCTTTTAATACTAAAAACTAATGAATACGTACAAATCCAAGACATGATTCTCAAACACATTGACACTGATTCACTGGCTGCTGTTTTTCAGCCAAGTTGCTCAGCTGCCTGTATGCACATATGAAATGTGCCACAGCTGTGTGGTCAGACACTTCCCATATCCTGGAGGAATTATACACAGGGTAAGTTATTCAAACTAATTTGTTCTACTGGGCAATAAGGGCATGTGCATGTGGCAGCTGTAGCAGCTGTCCTCAGGCTGTCATACAAGAGTAGTAACTCAATTGCATTCTCATCTCCCAACCCACATACGCTTGGCATCCAGACAAGCTTTGGCCTCCCTGGTGTTTGTGACAGTATCTTCATTTAAGTTTTTTTCCAGGTCTGTCTATTACAACTTCATAAAAAAAAAACCAACCCAAAACAAATCAGTACATAAGAGACAAATAAATCAATAGAACAATATAATTAGTACTACCAAGGGGAGGAAAATCACAACTGGAAAACTGAACAGCTGGCAAACATGTATTCTGTTTAAGGATTCTATTTCATGTTAGGTATTTTTGCTTACTAACTGGATTAGCTTGCACATGCTACTTCAAAGGATTTATCTGCTGTCTTCTGTGTCCAGACTGAAATGAAACCATGAGGAAACACTAAACGAAAAACCCACATCTGCTGGAGTTGTCTGTTAAAACCTGGATGTGCCTTGACCTGGATTGCTTCCCTGCCATACAGTAGCTGATTGCCTAGAGAAAATGTGTTTGTCAAGTCTAGCCCTCAGTAAATAAAGAACTGCTAATTAAAGAACTGACAGCCTACCAACACTAATTAAAGGCAAGTAACAGAGAAGACCAGATGTTATAAACAAAAGGGTAAACATTGCCCCTGTGAGGTCTGGGGCTAGGAAGAAAAAAAAGTTACTCTCCAAAATACAAGGCACGTTTGAAAAAAGAAGGTGGTTCCTACTGCTACAGGGACCCAGATAATTTTAAGGGATTTCAAGCATTGTTCTGCTTGTTTTGTTTAAATCTAGATATGTTTGTTTTCCTATGTGAATTAAATGAAAAAGCCCCCTTAAAAGTTTGCAAAGCTTGTATACCTGTAGACTTCCCACATCATGCATAACTGAAGTGGTGAACCATAAGCTCAAAATTTAAGTCATGGGAACGTATACTTCAGTTCTGGGAGAACTCACACAGTCAGAGAGGCAGATAGGGGCTGTAAGTGCAGGCTGCATTTAGGTTTCTATCTGCAAATAATAAGGACCTGTGTGAACCAGGTGCAATGGCTGTAACCCATGGAGGTTCCTGCAGCTGGAGGAACTGCAGTGCACTGCGATGCAGAGACAGTGGCACAGTGACATCTGAGGCACACTGCTGGTTTACAAATAAACCCTTGACTGAAAAAAAAAGTAAGTATTCTTAATATATGTCCAGAATGATGAGCATGTATCTTGGAGTTTATACACTCTCAAGTATTCAATCATGGAGCCTAATATCCAATGAGACTTTGATCAATCTGTTTCTTTATCTGTTATTTTAATAGCATCTTTTGGATAGTTCATTCATAGAATACTATTTATATATTAAGATGGAAGACAATGCAAGACTGATTAATTTGAAATATGATATCACTCTCCTCCCTCAAAATACTAATGCATACATTTATATGCATACACATTCACAAACACGTATTTACATAAATGTATGTATATATATGTAGGATTTAGGTGGCAAGAAGCTTGCTCAAACATGATCTCTTCCAAATGTCTGCCTCAAAATCAGTCTTGCTAAAAAAAAATTAAAAAAATAAAAATAAAAAAAAATAGTGTTGAGACACCATGTAAAACATCAGTGATAAGGAGCACAATGTGCTATCCCACTTGGGGGAGAAAAAACACACTTCTCTGTTGATGGAGTATGACCAACAACTAGGTAAATCACTAAACTGAGTCCTGTTCTGCTGCTTCTGATTCCTGTGGAAGCTGGCATTATCTCTACTATGCTGCAGTCTGCAATACAAACACACTCACAGAGTTTAAGAGCATGCATAGCTAACTGGAGCATCTGTTGTTAAGACAGTGAAAGGAAAGGCAGCAACCTCTGCATAAGTCCCATGCATTTGCAAGTGCAAAGAGGAGGAGGAAGGGAAACACAGTAGGAGAACTTAACAGCTTCAGACTACAACTGTGATTGTCCCTACCATGCACAGCGGATCACATGAAATCCCATTACTTCTCCTGCTTATCGTTTTCCTAACATGGCCTTTTCTGCTCTCTTGAACTTCTGTAGCTCAATCGCTAGCTCCCAATATCTCAGATACAGCCACATAAGTTTTCCATTTTGACTTTTATTTCGGTTCAGCATATTGCCACAGTAGTTATCATGTCTGAAAATATCTTTTAAGCCGCTTTCCATATGTAGAGCCATAGCAACAGGATCAGTTGCTGCTTTAACTAGCAGATTTTTCTCTATTTCTAGTCTCTGGCTTCTGGGTACCACAAGACTGCAGTAAATGTCCTGTCTTTCTTTAAGTCCCTCTTCAAATTCTTTCAGTAAATTATTGGCTCTCTTTTGCCACTCTTCTTCCTTTGCCAGACAACTTTGGTACAAGCTACCTTCTGCTCCTGAGTGCAAAAGCACTTGTTTCTCTCGCTCTAACTTCTCCTGCTCTTGCTCTAGGATCCTTCTTTCTTCTACTAGTTTGCGACTCTGGGACACGAGGGCTTCCCGGTAACTCAGGGTTCTGTTGCGCTCCTTTTCAAGCTCCAGCTCCAAATGAGCAACTGTGCGACGGTTTTCTGCGATTATATCCCGGTATTTGCCTTCCAGGTCTTTTTGTAAAGAAGAATGTTTTTTATAGTATTCTTTTCTTTCTCTTTCTATTTCTTTTTGACATTCTCTGGTCCAAATCCAACCTATCATATATAAATTGAGACTTCAGACATGAGAATAACACATACAACATTGATGAGGATGATTTATTAACTGTGAGAATAAAGAAGCTATGAAGTGGTAAAGAACTTTCTTTCCTGCCTTCCCCAGTAATATTCACTTCTATTCACACATCCCACAAAATGTTTTTCTGTGGATCCATATTTCACTTTAAGTCACTTGAAATGATCCAAGTTTCCTTTGAAGTTGGACAGAGCCAGGTTGGGCACAGCCTTGGGCAACATGGTCTAGTTTGAGGCATTCCTGCCTATGGCAGGGCGGTTGGCACTGGATGATCTTAAGGTACTTTCCAACCCAAACCATTCTGTGAATCTACGATGCTATGAAGTAAAAAAAAAAATCTACACGTCTTTTATTGTAAACACATGCACTTCTTGGATTAAAGAGAGAAAACAGTTACAGGGAATCGGACTGGAGGTTTCCAATACAGTAACTGCACTGAGAACCTTCCAGGTCCAGTACATATATTATACATCAGCAGTTCCATGGGTTGTTATCTTTGGCTTCTCTAGAACATCTCTTCTGAGACAGCTTTATAAATGGGGGCTTATTAAATATGGCCTCAGTTCCATGTGCGAGAAATGGCTGTTACCTTAATGCTATAAGCCATGCTTACTGCTTAGTGCACTGAAAACGAGCAGGCCAGAGGGAATTCCTAGATGGGGTATCACTGCACTTCTTTGGAGGCTCCCGTTTGGCCAACGGGCAAGTCGGGAGTGGCCTGGGCACTACTTACGGAAGGCGGCCAAGCCCAGCATGGGGACCAGCAGGGCGTAGTTCCATCTGCTGCCTTCATCCCCGGGCTCCCGTCGATTTGGCAAGATGTTCCAGTTGGGAGGGTCATTTAAATTATTCATGGAGGCACCTGCGAAGCACAGGGGAGAAGCAGCACGGCCTCAGCGGCACGCAGAACACCACAACAGCCCCGCACTCAACCCTACTGCCTTCTGCCCGAGACTCTCGAACGGCGGCAACTGAGTCCTTCACACTGACGTGCTTTCGGACCAGAGCCCTCCCTGCGCGGCCCGCCCCACGGGCCTCGGCACTGCCGCTGTTACCGCACACCCCATCCCCGCCGGCAGGACGCTAACTGCTGGTGTTACCGCCCCGGAGGTCCCGTGGCTGCTCCACGCTGCAGGCCCCGTCCCCGCGGCAGCCCGTGAGGGGACCGCGGCCCCATGGCGCTGTCCCACAGCCCCACCGACACTCACCAGCCCGAGGCGGGTGCCGCGGCGGAGCGCTGGCGCTGTCACTTACCAGCGGACGCGGCCCCCACTGGGCCGGCCCATTAGCCGAGAGAAAGAGGGGGGGGGTATCCGATGGCGACAACAAACAGGTTCACCCTATCCCTATAAACGCTCTCCTTGGCTCAGCCCTATCCCAGCCAGCTCAAGTGGTGGGACGAAGGGGAAATTTGGTGGGAGATCCCGCATATAAACACGCACGCACTCAGCCCTCGAATCCCTCCCTCCCTCCCCACATAGTTGGTCTCTCTCACGCAGCCTTGCGGGTAGCTGCGCCGCTAGCGGCGCTTTGGCGCATGCGCCTTTGTTTCTTTCCCTCGGGTCCGTGTGAGATGGCGGCGGCCGTGGCTGTTTCGAGAGGTTTGGCTCGGCGTTGGCTGCGGCCGGTGAGTGCTTGTTCTCGGTCCGCTCCGTTCCGCCCTGTGTTGGGCCGCTTTTCCCTTTGCCGACGTCTTGGTGGTGGGGAAGGGGCCAGGCAGCGGAGCTGGCGCAGAAAAGCCGCTTCCGGAGGGGGCCGGGCCGTCTGGGCTTTAGGACCCCGTGCGGCTCCTGCTTGTCTTCTTAGCCGCGGCGGGGGAGCGCGCTTGGCTCCGGCCTGTCCCGCACTGCTCCGCCCTCACCCGTCTCGAGGTGCGCGATGGCCGGCGGCAGCTCGTACCCCGTTGTCTCCGCCGTGACCTTGGTTGTCAGCACCCGCCCTGGGGCGGTGAGCCAGGCTTGGCTGCGGCAGCGGGGCAGCCAGGGAGCCCTGCGGAGCCGACTGTTCTCTCAGCAGGCTCGGTCCCTCCGGCTCTGTTTCCGGAGTGGGGCCGTCCTTGTGGTCGGCTCATGGGGTTAACCGGCTGCGGTCGTGGCCAGGCCGCTCCTTCTGGAGTGGGAAGCGAACGCGTAGCCTTGGGCCGTGAGCGAGCTGCCCGTGGGTCAGAGGGAGGCAGCGGGTACGGGATGCGCCGGGAAAAGGCCCTGGGAGAGCTTGGCAGTTGCGGCGCCTTCCAGCGCCAGTAGCTGGGTAGGAAGCTCGCTGCTGGCGCCTTCGGTAAGCTGGTGCGTGTCTGAGTGTTGCTTAAATCTGCTTAGCGTGTGTTTGCAGAAGCGCTTCTTCAGTGTCGTGACAGTTTTGTTGTAGCTGATCTGCAAGCAGTGAAGACTTGGTTTTCTCCCTGGTGAAGCGGGAGTTTTCTCTTTCCACTGTTCTTATCGTGCATGTCCATGTGTTTGGGATTACAGGAAATAAGTGTGTGGGAAAAGGAACTTGCAAATGAAGCTGTAGGTGCCCCTCTCTTGTAAAGCAAGTGCAGAAAAGGCAACCAGCTGACAGGGAGAAGGGCTTAGAAGTCGCAAGTTTTAGAGGACGGTGAACCGGCCCTGATAGGACCTTTAATTGCTAAGGGCCATGATGTTCCTGCTAGCCTGACAGCTCAGGATCAGTGTGACCAGTGTGCCTTTCAAATATAGTATAACTTTTTTTTCTGCTCTGTGGACTTTTATTCGGGCTTATTCAGAGCAACACTTAGTGGCAGCAGGAATTCTTATGTGTAGTTTTAACAAAAAAGTATGGGGATGGGAATAGCAGGTTGGAAAACTGTTTTGTGAAAAGAAAATCAATCTGCTAAACAGTTGTATGGTTTGGGGGTTTGTAATATGTTTCCAATGCCCTCTGATGCAAAATATATTTGATAACTGTTTGTAGCAGCTTTAGAAAATAAGAAAGTTTTCTGAAAGGAAATCAGTTGCGAGGAAATCAGTTGCAGGATTCTGACTGGAGGTTGCAGCAGGCTGTTTAAGAGGAGGAAAAACTAGCCAATTTCTTTTGCAGCTTTAGGGCATAAGCACAGTTTACAGGTTTTGGGATTGGGATTTTTTTTTAGGGTTTTTTTTCCTTTTGGTCATTTGCAATTTATTTAAGCAATACAGAGTATGTGGAAACGTGTTGTATGCTGTCTTTACCTACAGTATAGATATTCTTTCATTTGTTTGACTCAATAACCAAATGCGTTGCTGCTCACAGTGAAAAGTTTATTGCAGTGAAAAGAGCTGTACTGTTGCTGGAACAAGATTTTGGAAGCAAGCAGTAGTAATACATGCTGGAGAATGTATGGCTGCTGCATTTAAAGTGTGCCTTGTAGCCTCCCACGTCAGTTACAGTTCTGCTGGTCGAACTTCAGTTGCACTCAGGCCTGTGCAAGCAGTTTTGCTACAGAGAGGACACCCACTTTCGGGTTTAGCTGTGATTCTTGGGTAATCTGTTGTGTAGATGAATTACATCTGATACTTGGATTTCATCTGGTGAACTAGTTGATCTGATTCTGTATGTGAAATATTAGTGAAGATGATAAATACAGAAGTTAGGATGAGCATGGAATTGCCCCAGAGTGTGATAACATAGGGTGGAAGGAGGAAGGTAGCTGCCTGGAGGGGGGCACTAGTAGAACTCCTTTCAAGTAGGAGTTAAGACTGGTCTTTCTTAAAGATAGCTGTAAAAACCATAAACGTTAGTGTGCGCGGTGGCCCATTAGGTTCACTGTTACGCAAGAAGATAATTTGAGCAAACTAATATGAGAGATGATAAAAGTAGGTTGAGGAAAGCGTACTGTAGTTCATGTCAGGGGTGGGGGAAGAGGTGGACTTTTGGAAGTGACACTGAAGGAAGGCCTGCTTGTTAGCATGTTACAGGGTGGTTGAACCATGGCTGTAACAGTTGCTGGAAATGGCAAGTATCAGTCCCAGTGCATTTTAGGATGTATTTCAAATAGGGAAGTGCAGAGGTCACTGTTACGTTCTGTGTTGCCATTTCTCATCCATTGTACCTGCTAAGTTAAGTGTATTTTTCTGAATGGTGTAAAGAAGGGATATCAGGTTCCAAGGCATTTGGGTTTTGTATGATGAAGACTAAAACTGTGATTATTTTAACCTGTCAAAGCAGAGCCTAGATATTGGATAGGTTTGGGTGCTGGGTTTTTTTGTTTTGATTTTGAACGTGCCAGGGGAGAGGGAATAACATTACAGAACGGGAAACTCTGCCTTTGTGCTTCACTTGGGTATTAATTAGTGGTTCTAATTTGGTCATTTAATAGAGAATGAAAAGAAGAGAAATATCTCTGACTTTTGCAGCAATGATGAGCTGGAACAGCTTTCTCTACCACCTGTTCTTATCTTAGTTATTCTTGCCCACCTGAAATAATTCAAATTCTCAGGATTGCTTGACAGGAGAGATACTTTCTGTTAATTGCTGTGGGTCTGATAAAGCCATCTTCCATCTTTACTTATGAAAAACCTGCAACAATACAACATTAATTGCAAACATATTTTTCTGTCAGTGCAGCCTCAGATAGTTCTGAGAGACTGATTAGTATTAATAAAGTAAAATAGCAGCCTGAAACATGCTGTTATCTGTGGGCTGTTCTCTCATCCAGTCAAAACTTTTTTTTTTCCTTTTATTTATTCATTTTTTTACCCCTGGAAAAAGGAAAATATAGGAAAGCCAAAACTTCATTGCATGTAGCTCTCAAATATGTTGATACAATGTTTTTGTGTACGTGATATCAGTGGTAAGTAAAGGTTTGTTATGAAAGTAGGGCAGCTGAGAATGCTGGAAGTCTTCTGCGTGGAAACATTTAATGTGAAATGTGTTCTGTAACAGTTGTCTTGATTTCTGTCCATAGTGGCCAGTGGCATGCCAGGCTCTTGCCCGCAATTTACACTTCACAGCCTATGGAAAGAAGAATGCTTCTACAAAGGTTTCTGATTCGGTATGTTTGTACTTCCTTATATCTTCAGTAACAGATTGGATAATACACAGTGCTTGAGAGACATTAAACAAATGGGTATTGGTGTTTTGTGTTGTGTGTTGTGCTCAAGTATGTAATGAGACTGAGTTTTGAAATGGATATCTTTTTAATGATAGTTTCCACCCAGGAGAGTACATAACACTTGATGCAGGGGTCTTTTGAGAACATTAAACCTATACTGCTTGAATCTCCATGAAACTAAGTTTGACCTAGCTTGAAATCTTTGTGATCATAACAAACTGATTTGTTTTCCCAGATTTCTACACAGTATCCGGTAGTAGACCATGAATTCGATGCAGTTGTTGTGGGTGCAGGAGGAGCAGGTCTGCGGGCTGCGTTTGGTTTGTCAGAAGCTGGGTTTAATACAGCATGTATTACAAAGCTGTTTCCCACCAGATCTCATACTGTTGCCGCACAGGTGAGAAATGAGATAGAAAAAACATTTAAAAAAATCCCTGCTGTCAGAAAGCTGCTTTGGGTATGTATATCAATATCATGTTTCAAGGCCACACTTCCTCTTACGGATATTGCATGTTTGTTGAAACTGTTTTGGAGAGTGATACCTGTTTAGGTTCTGTTCAGAGCTTTTTCACTGCATTCAATATAACCTTGCAATTTCCTTTGTTAAAGCAGAACAAAATAAGAGCCACTGAATTGCAGAGGTTTCTCACAGCCATGTTAAATATGATTTTACTGTGTTTCTTGTACACAGGGGCATAAATGGTGCATGATTTTTAACAGAAATGATGAAAACCTACTAAAACTACTTCAGTAATATAATTCGAGGGAAATGGATTTTCATTTTCAGGGAGGGATCAATGCTGCCCTAGGAAACATGGAAGATGATAACTGGAGGTGGCATTTCTATGACACAGTGAAAGGGTCTGATTGGCTGGGTGACCAGGATGCCATACACTACATGACTGAGCAAGCTCCAGCTGCGGTGATAGAGGTGAGACTCATTGAATTTTGTCAGTATTTATATTTGTAAATGTTTATAACACAGACTAGCTTCCAATGAGATCTCCTTACTAGGAACATAATAAAATAACTTTTCGCCTTTTTATGCACAAGAGTTTCTGATGCTTGTATTTGTGTTCAACAGCTGGAAAACTATGGGATGCCATTCAGTAGAACTGAAGAAGGAAAAATATATCAGCGTGCATTTGGTGGACAGAGTCTTCAGTTTGGAAAAGGAGGACAGGCACACAGATGCTGCTGTGTGGCAGACAGGACAGGACACTCACTGTTACATACTCTCTATGGCAGGGTAAGCAGCTGTGAAGTAAACTTGGTTTTGCTTTTGTATTTACTTTTTTATTTATTTATTTCCTTCCCCTTTTCCCCTAGAGTTTGGGAGAACCAAACACACCTCCCTCTCTCCCCTCAAAAACCCCAACAAAACAACAAAAACCCCAGCCAACAGAAAAAAACCCACCCCAAGCAGAACCCAAACCAGATGTGTACCTGTTCACATATGGATGAGGAATCCAGGGGAATGACTGATGACAATTCTGATTTTCCTTCTTTCCTCAGTGAACGTGGAAGGATGTAGCTGAGGTGATGCTTCTTTTGTGTCAGGAGTGTGCAGAAATAGATTAAATTGAAAGATACATAATTGCTCTTGTGAACACAACAGGTATTAGTGTACACTGTGTTAGCTTTGTGGTCTGTAGTAATTCTTCACTGTTAATATTTTTGGGTCTGTTAACCACACCCAAAGAGAATTTATATAAACATTCCACCAAAAAATTTTTACAAAAAGCCTGACACAGCAACACTGGAGACCTGTGAAAGGAAGTGCAAGGCAGTGTTTTCTTTCACTCATCTTCAAACAGGGAACAGGGGGAAATAAGAGGTGTAAATGCATGAAGGCCTACTGTGCATTTCTGAGCTTGCTCTCTGGCAAGTAAGTGACTACTGTTCCAGCATCTATTCCTGTCAGTTCTGTAAACCGTAACTGAAGAAAGATTTGGTTATTTTAAAATGGTAGTAAGCTACTTGAAACCTGAAATTCAGTACCTACTAGCTAATGTTTTTTAATTTACTTAGTAGCCAGCTAATTGCTCTCCTTCAGGTCCACGCTGTAAATGTTGCTGCAACACAGCTGCTCAGTGTTGATCCTTGAGGGTATGAAAGAATGCTTGATGTGATGCCCGCTGCTTCTGCTGGTATACTAGGCTCCAGGAGATGTGTTCCTGTGAGAGGTTTAAGTAAAAAAAACATGCTGGTACACATATTAAGCAATGCAGCTGACTAAAGTGTTTTCAGAAGGACAGGGAAGTAATGAGTCTTGCTGACTAGCTATGACTTCTTGGATTAAATGGTTTAGTAACTCCTTGTATCCCTTTAAGCTAGGTTGGTTTCGTTGGCAAAGTTTTATAGGGATTTGCAAGGAAACTGGTTTTCCTGACAGTTGTTTGGGGTGGTTTGTATCCTGATAACAGCCCACAGGTGTTGACAGTTTTGAAAAGAGTTTACTTTGTCTGGATTTTTCTTAAAGTTCTTTTTTTAATTTTCCTTCAGTCTCTAAGATATGACACAAGCTACTTCGTTGAATATTTTGCCTTGGACCTACTTATGGAAAACGGAGAATGTCGTGGTGTTATTGCCCTTTGCATAGAAGATGGCACTATCCATCGTTTTAGAGCAAAGAACACTGTCATTGCTACGGGGTAATGTAAAGTTTGTGACGGATGACAAACTTCAGAGT
Source organism: Loriculus beryllinus (assembly GCA_039877255.1). NCBI lineage: Eukaryota > Metazoa > Chordata > Aves > Psittaciformes > Psittacidae > Loriculus > Loriculus beryllinus. The sequence continues at coordinate 34,809 of JBCJKH010057838.1, forward strand.
GCTGCTAGTTGGAAGTGTGTGTGTTTTTGCGTGTAATTTAAACCGAAGTGTGGAGATGACACGTTGACTTGAAAAACGTAATTTATATGTTCATCTTCCCTCCCCCTCCCTCCTTGATCAGAAGCAATGTAACTGAATTCAGTCATACTCTCTGAAAGGAGACACATATTAATTTTATGACCAAGTATAAATTTAGTACAAGGTCTAACCTTGAATTCTAGAACAATGACATAAAGTTGGAATGTGTAAGAGCACTTGTATGACCCAAATGGCCTTAAATTTTTAAAACATGCCATGTATTTATGCATTAGTCTTTTGCTGCTTATGGCTGTCTCCTATCTGTTTCAATATGCAAAATATTTATAAACATACCTATCAAAGAAAAACTGTTTGTTTACCTACGTAATCTGGCTTTGTTAAAGACAGGGCTGTTTTCATACTTGTGTTCTTTAAAGTATATTGAATACATAGATACATTTTGTGAGAGTTTGCCCTAAAATTGTGAGTAGTGGCAGTTCTCAGTAATGTTGGAAACTAACCTATTTGGTGTAGATGTAAGATTTAATGTTTAACCCCTAATTTTAGACAACTAAGTTTTGAAATCTAAGAACATAAAATCAGTGCCATACTGAGGATATAAACTACTGCTATATGCTGGTTTTGATAGAACTGCTAGTAATAATTCAAATAAAGTCTACTGGTAGTGGATTGAGAGAATTTCCTGACACAACCTGTATCTGGCAAAAAGGCTTCTGATACTAACCTAGCTATTCTGCTTTGGAATTGTTACTCTTTTTCTTGGACCTTCTGTCACCAGCTGTTTTTCAAATATGAGCATAACAGCACAATGCCAGTTTTATTTTTTCTTTTGTTTGAACTTTAGTATGTGGCAGCTTACACATCTTGCTTATTAACCCTCTGCTCTATTTCTGTTAATTGTGCAAACAGCATAGCTGAGCAGTATGTTCTAGAGATTTCTTCTCCTTGCTAATTCTTTAAACTTTTGTCTTCTGTAGTGGGTACGGGCGCACTTACTTCAGCTGTACATCTGCTCATACTAGTACGGGTGATGGCACTGCTATGGTCACACGAGCTGGTCTTCCTTGCCAGGACCTAGAATTTGTACAGTTTCACCCTACAGGTACAAAATGTGAAATAACGTTGATTTTGAGATGAACAATTTTTTTTTGTTGTTTTAAGATGTGCTCAAGTCAGTTTTCACTTTATGTAGCTGTTCATTGCTTGTTTGTGACAGTTGTTCACACTTGTCTGCAACTGCTGTTGAATAGAAATCTAAGTAAGAGTTAGAATGTCATAAGGCTTTCAGCTGTTCTAATTTAAAGATCAGTGTTAAATATTTGGAGGTGCTGTCTTTACAAAACAAAAGTTTTTTTATTCCAATTTATATTTATTCCAAATGATATTATTTATTTTTATTATTCAATTTATTCTACTCCAAGCTGAAACCACTTCACCTTTGAAACTTATTTTTCATTTTTTCTTTAAAATATTAAAGGGTTTGATAGTAGATACAGGAGCAGTGGGATAGATGCAAGTATTAAGGAATTACCTACTAAATCTTTTGTGGAAATGGGATAGTTGAAGTAAAGGTATATATTTTGGACTGTGATTTTTATATCACAGGATCACTATCTGAACTGTGGACAACAGTGGTCACAAACAAATATTTTTTTTGTGGCTAATTAAATGCTTAGTTTTAACTTGTGATAAGTGGTGAATTTAACTGTTAATTTATTTTGCAATGTTATGGTTATAGCAATACAGTGTTCATTTGACTTAGATAATTTTTTTTTCTAGTCAAAGCTTCATTGCCTGTGTTATAATTCTGTAGCTTTTAATGTAATAATCAAATGTACGAGTTGGTTCGCATTTTTGTTTTCTATGATGACCAGTGCTGAAAGCTAACAGTAAGAAAGCTTTGACATTCCGCACTGTTTAAAGCCATCCTTTATTGCCTTAGCACAGGAGAAGAGGGAACAAAGATGAGCAAACTGATCTTGAGATAATCAACTTCTGGTTTACTTAATCTTGAACAAAGTAATTGCTGAAGGTCTACAAAATCTTTGTAAAATTCTCCTTACATATTGATGGGTGCAGATCTCTGTAGTTCTTATATTTTGAATAGTGTTGGTGTTCCAAATCAAGTTGATCAGCTTTTGGGAAGAGTATTTGAAAGGAGTAACAATACATGTTTCTAAGCAGTCCTGGGAGGACAGTTCCTAGTGGTATGATTAGGGTTGAATAAAATCTACCCCTAACTTGCATTGTTTTAGGAAGATATTGTTTATTCAGTCCTAGTCATCCTGATTGTGGAGCTGTCCAGAGAATATCTTGTTTGATGGTTTGTTGGTTTTTTTTTTTGACAGGTATCTATGGGGCTGGCTGCCTTATAACAGAAGGATGTCGTGGAGAGGGGGGTATTCTAATTAACAGTCAAGGTGAAAGATTCATGGAGAGATACGCACCTGTTGCGAAGGATCTGGCTTCCAGGGATGTAGTGTCTCGATCTATGACCATAGAAATCCGTGAAGGAAGGTTAGTTAAATATCCTTAATGAAGCTGCAGAAGAAATACTTCGTCATACTAGACTGTATACAGTACAATACTTCATTTGATAAATGCCTGATGTTTCACGCAGGTGAGCTTTAATAACTGTCAGCTGAACTCTGCATGCAGGGCAGAAATTTTGCTTGTGAATTCCTAAAGATACTGAAAGGGAGCAGAAGTCATTAAGAGTCTCCTGCTTGAATTTGGTGCATCTACATGCAATTGTTCAACAAGTTTGATGTATATGCTTTTACTGCAAGCAAAGGAAATAATTTGGTGCTTGTTCTCTTCACTAATTATCTTCAAATTTTACATATTTCTGCAGAGATGTAGTGGTTTAATGTCTTAAATACTGTAAAGTATGTAAGTGAAAAGAAAAGCTGGGAGATGAAAAATATACTTAAATACTGCCAGGGTGAATAGCATTTTTCAAATATGCTAGATACTAATTTTTGTCAGATAACACTTGACAATTACTTTCCCCGCAAATGAAACAAATTGGATTAGAAATATTACTGGTGTTTGCAGAATTCCTGTTGCATATTCCAGTGTTGGCTTTTTTTACTAGGGGCTGTGGCCCTGAAAAAGACCATGTATACCTGCAGTTGCACCACTTACCACCACAGCAGCTAGCAACCCGTCTCCCAGGAATTTCAGAAACGGCTATGATATTTGCTGGAGTTGATGTCACTAAAGAGCCTATTCCTGTTCTGCCTACTGTCCATTATAATATGGGAGGTATTCCTACAAACTACAAAGGACAAGTAAGTAAAATATCACTCTGTTTTTTGCCTTTTTTTTTTTACCATAATGATAGGAAATTATTTTCAAATAGAAAAGCATTAATGATATTTTTCATATGTGTAAGGATGAATACTACTACTACTACTATAATAATAATAATGTCAGTATTTGTACACAATCTGGTTTATTTTTGTAAATAACTTGAGAACCATGTTCCAGTCCATCTGGAGATGGGAATACCAAGAAACACCTAAAATGAAGTTACTGTCATGTCTGACAACAATTCTGTTTATGAACTTGAAGATAATACAGTTGAACAAAGATCAAACTAGGGCTCTGCTATAACCTATGGTGTAAGAGTGTATATTAATTCTCTATACCTCATGTAATCTGTACACTAAAGCAGGTTCCTCTAACTCATACTCATTAGAAATCAGTGTGATGGTGTCAGCTGAAGTTTCCTATTTCAGTGTATTGATTGTACTTGTTAATTTTCAGTGTAAAATTTTGCCTTAGAAATGTCTGATCAGAATTTCTTCTTATGTTTTTCTGTCTTGCTGCAGAATTGTGATGAAACAGAACCACATACTTCTCATAAGAATAATTAAAGAAACCTCAGGTTTTAGTGATACCTGTAGTTACATAGCATTGCTATTTACCCTTTAGAACCAAAATATTTACTGTTTTAGAGTTGGTGAAAACTTGATTGCTGTGTTTCATCCTTAGATGTACGTGACCTTTGCAGATACGGAGGTTTGTACTGTTATGAACTGTTTAAGAAATGAGTGCTAATTGACTGTCTGAAATGATAGGTTATTACACATGTGAATGGTGAGGATAAAGTGGTACCTGGTTTATATGCTTGTGGAGAAGCAGCCTCTGCATCTGTCCATGGTGCTAATCGACTTGGAGCAAACTCGCTTCTGGATTTGGTGGTCTTTGGTCGTGCTTGTGCCCTTACTATTGCAAACACATGCAAGCCTGGTAAGTCTTACAGTTTTAGAGACACTTGCCTTCATGATTTGATTTTTTTGTCCACAAAGAGTGGTTATTACCTAATTCAGAATGCTAGACTACTGTTTGTTAGAAAAGGCAGAAGTCATGTTTATGCTTTTTATAGGCATGTTCTGTGCTGTGTAAATGTTTGAAGTTAATAATTTGCTTTGAGATGATATTTTTAAAACTAGAATTGCATCAGTGCTATTGCAAAAACAGTTGAGGTTTTTCACAACTTAGCTAAAGAGAATATTAAATATGAAGACTGACTTCTCTACATCCTGCACTGCATCTTGGATGTTAAGAAAACTTTCTTAATAGTGAAGAGACAAGGAGAGTGTAGGAGAAGATAGTAAGGAGCCACGAGGTTATTCCATAGTTCAGGAGAATTTGCATCACATGCTGTTTTTAAGGAATTAACAGCAGAATTTAGCCAAACCCATAAGTTTCCCACTAACTGTCACAGAAAAAAAACATGATTCGTATACTCTACTGAGAATTTTAAGGTTTTTGGATAGTACTGGTGGGTGTTCAGGAAAGTTATAATTAACCTGTACCTCAGACGAAGAAAACAGATAGTGTTTTAGTTAAATCTGACTTTTAGTAGTTGCTAGTCTATGAAACTGCCAGAAACCAAAACCAAGCCTGAGCTGCTAATTGAATCTTTCTATTAGGAGAGACAATTCCCTCTATTAAACCAAATGCTGGTGAAGAGTCGGTTGCTAACCTTGACAAATTAAGATTTGCTAATGGAACCATAAGGACTTCAGAAGTGCGACTTAACATGCAGAAGGTAAGCCTGGTTAAGCTCTTGACTATAAGGTGTGAGAAACTGCAGTAAGTGGAGTGTGGTCACATTGCAGAATACACTAGGAAATAAAATACAGTTTGTGGAAGTAAAAAGCAGAGTGGGTAAACTGTCTGTGTGCAACAAAGGCTGTATCAGTTTTGTTAGTTTCTTCTTCCCTTCATGGTTATTTATCTTGGGTAATTTACCTGCTGTGTAATGGAATCATATAATCATAGAGTCATAGGTTTGGGTTGGAAGGGACTTTCAAGATCATCTAGTTCCAGCCTCCCTGCCATGGACAGGAACACATTCCACTAGACCAGACTGCTCAAATACAGTAGGGTTTCTTTTGTTTAGGATGAACAGAATGTTTTTTCTTAAGGCTGCAGATAATGTTTGAAGTCATAACAACTCCCTGTCAAGCTCTGTTGGAACTCATGAAGTTATTTGGTATATTATGCACATGCAGTATATCAAACTGATTTTGCTTTACTGTCTTGCAGACAATGCAAAACCATGCTGCTGTGTTTCGTACTGGTTCTGTACTCAAAGAAGGCTGTGAAAAAGTTAGCCAAATTTATGGTGATCTGGCTCATCTAAAGACATTTGACAGAGGTAATTTGATAGTAACAAATACACCTTGGACAGAGTACTCTAGGAAAAGTGTGGTGTTTGGTGGTTTTTTTTAATTATTATTTTCCTCTTCTGAAAACTTTGTGTTTCTTGAAACTGTTGCTAAAGGTTTTGATCATTTTGAATCTTAAAAATATGTTGTAGAGCCCTACTGGTTTAGACATGGTCGTTAGTAAAGTGCTTGATCTTACTGGTCACTTTTTGGTTGTATACTTTTAAAAAGAAGCAGAGCATGAACTTGGATTTAACTGTATAAGGTACTAAATGCTGTTCTGAGAGAATATGATTTGAAGTTGTTTGGATACTAAGATGAACTTCAGTAATATCTTCTTAAAAAGCCAGGGAGTTGCAAAAAGGTAGCACAACTATTTGTAGGTTGAACACTCAAGTTTTCATTCTCCAGCTGAGTAGATAGTGCTGCATACAGATACTGCCATGTCCTGCAGTGTGTCTTAGGAGAACTTAGTTAATTAAGTAGAACTGATGATGTACCTTTTGTCCTCTTTGTGTATTTCTCTCCAATTACTGCTATTGGATGTGTGTCCTAACAGTGAAATTAAGACTCTTTCTGGGACAGGTCTCACCAAGCATTGAGAAAAGTGTTACGATAGCTTAAATGTAGGGATCAAAATGAAGACACACTCATGTGAGTGAACTTGGGTCCACCTTGAAGATACTTATATGAAGAACCGTGTATAACTAGCATGGCTGTTTGGGTGTCCCTCCCCACCCCGAGGTGGGAAGAAAGGGAAAGCCCTGTTGTCTGGATCTGTTAGGGATCTACTTAAAGAGCTACTGTTTAGCCAGGTCTTGTGATTTGAAATGAGGTATGGGGACTGAGTTGTAGGGATGACATCAAGTAGGCAAGAATCTGTGGTGTAATTTTGTCTCAGTAACACACATGCAACAGGGATACCTGGTAGAACTGAACTTTTCCAAGATTCATTATGATTTGTTAGAGTATAGAAACTGTTACTGAGCCTTGCAGGCAATGGTGAGTAATTCCATATTGTAGAGTGCTGTGACTGAAGTAGGTAGAGCATTGGCTGGTATAATTCTAAGTATCACAACAGGACAGAAGTAAATTGAAGAATAACTTGTTTGTAGAACATCTTCCATAGTCTTTTAATATTTTACTAGGCATTGTGTGGAACACTGACTTAGTGGAGACCCTTGAACTGCAAAACCTGATGCTTTGTGCTCTACAAACCATTTATGGAGCTGAAGCTCGCAAAGAGTCCCGGGGTGCGCATGCCAGAGAGGACTATAAGGTATAAATATTTTGTGTCAATTTTCATTGTTATGTGTCCTTGGATGGATTATTTAAAAGTTGTAATTTCTTTGAAGTGTAGTCTTCATAGTCTTGAGTTAAGATTAGTGTAGTATTTGTTTGGGGTACCATATGCTCTATCTGTTATTTGCTATATATAAATATAAAATGACCAATACATGCAACACTGGGTAACAGTCTTCAGAGAAGAGTTGTGCCATGTGTGCATCTGAAGTATTAGAGAGGTCTAAACTAGGACTATAGTAATAATAAGGTCACAAATGCACAAACAAGACTATTATTTTGTCTTGTGCAAGAAACTTTACCTTAAAGCCCCGGTTAGGCTTTAGTATTTAAAATCTGCCATGAGCAGTGCTAAAATAAAGCTTGCTGGCTATTACGGGACACATTGTGTTACAGTTATAATTGAAACTAATCATGTGGTTGCGAAGTGATTTGCAGATGTAACTTCTGGTCTATACTAACCTAACTTTCTCCTTAGTTACGTGTAGATGAGTTTGACTATTCTAAACCACTCCAAGGCCAGCAGCGGAAGCCATTTGAAGAGCACTGGAGAAAGCACACCCTTTCATATGTGGATATCCCATCTGGGAAGGTAGGTAGAGCCTGACGCTTGAGGGTCTTTCTCAGTGTCAACAAACAGCTGCTTTCAGACAGCTCTTGATACTGTTGATGTTTAACGGTAGGCATCTGAGAGAAGTTTTTGTTGATATTTAGGAAGTCACTTTGATTTGAGCTGGAATTGTTTTCCCTCTTGTATCAGGCTAGTTCAAAAGCTTTTTGTTTTTCCTCTGATGGTGGCAAAATCTGTTGTTGATATTTAGCATAAAGTTTTCATGGTATTTCAAAGATGGAGCTGAAAAATCTGGCCCTATAAAAAAATCTTGAGTGGTTTGATTTGTTTGTTTTGGTTTTTTTTTGTTGGTGCTTTGTTTTGTGGCCTCTGTGTGTGTGTGTGTGTGTGTGTGTGTTTTGTTTTGTTTTTTAACCTGTTCTCTGGATCCTCTTTGTTTCTTCTCCCCCAGTTCCAGCTTCCTTGAATCTAGTTTGGTGACAAGTGAGAGTACCTCGCTTCCTGAATAGCTGCTGAGGACAGAATGTGTCACACAGTTTGTCCCCTAACTGATCCATTTGGATTTTCTATATTCAAGACTTTTCTAGCTTAAAGGACTAGGAATTGTAGCTAAAGCTTCACTTTTGTCCAAAAGGCTTTTTTAAAGTAGTAGTCTTCTGGTACCATTTTTTTGGCCAGGCTTTGCTTTTAAAGGAATTCAGTCAGTAGTAACTTAGTGGAATGTAAGTGTTACTTGTAGGTTACTAACTTCATTTTTTATGGAAGGAGGAGAATAACAGAGAAATAGGCTTTTAACATCAATTAAGTAATTCAGTTATCTGTGTTACTCAGTCATCCTTGTTAGCTAGACTGTCTTGTTCAGATACAAAAGCTTTGTCTTAAAGTTCTTTGTTCTCTTTTACTTCAGGTGACCTTGAAATACAGACCTGTGATAGACAGAACTCTGAATGAACAAGACTGCTCGACTGTCCCCCCTGCTATTCGCTCATACTAGTAACTTAAATTTAACTGTAAGCCCTCTCCCAGAGGGGCTAGTGTATGTAAGCATAGCACAAGCAAATCAAAATAGTATTGCCACTGTCAGTTAATGGAAGATGCTGACTAAACTTCTCTCCAGCTTGTATTCTGCTGCGGCTTACTGTACAGTTATGAAAATGGAATATAGGACAGCTTATGTTCTTTCACCCATCTATTAAAACTGACAGGAAAAACACAAGATGTGTCTAAATAAAGCGATGAGAAGTCTTGTATTTGTATTTGTTCAAATGTTATGTATATAATTGCCATGCTTTTATTTTGGATGTATAGTTATATTTCCATATTTTAAGAACAAGAAATGCAGTAGTTTGGACAAGATTGAGATGCTGAATTTTATGAATGGGGACTTAAAGTCAAGCATCATAATTGCTGATGTAAGTAACGTGAAAGAAATGATGCACTAGTAATTACAACTTTTTTTCCAAAGCTAAAATTGTAAAAATTGCTATACTGCTGTGCTGTTGAAGAAAACAAGATACTTCTACTCCAGTTACTTCCTCCCAAATATACCATGAACAGAGTTTAATCTTAGTAGAGATCAGATATTATCTTTAGAACTTCTGAAGCTATTTTTGTCATGTCCTGTGTGTGTATTTCTTAGACTATATTTTGTCTCAAAGGAACCAAGGCGCAATTTTGCAGAAGACTTAGAGAAGCTTATTAAGGCTTGACAACTGTGAACTTTAGTATGTTTTAGTGCCAAGATGTAACTTGTAAGGTGGCAATAGAGCAGTTGCTAGCAGCATTTCTGTGAGTAACTCCCAGTTCTTGGAGAACTTAATTGTAACTATGCAGGCTCAGTTGGATGAAGTGTTCTGTAATTTTGACTGTTGAATGTTAGTTGGTTTTGGGGAAAAAAGCTAATGTTGGAATGTTTCTGGGGGCGGTTGGAAAAAAGAACACACCATGTTTCACTCCTGTAGTGGTTTTGTATCTTGTACCAGGGTGTTGAGACTGGCCTGGGAGAAGTGTAGCATTGAAAGCATTACCTTTGTGTGGAGAGGAAGCGAAAAGGGAACTACATCTTGACTTGGCTTAATTTTTATAGAAAAAGGCCTGACTGTGGTGAAGGAGAGAGGAAATAACATTTAATACATACTGCAATAAAGCACTGTTGCACCATCACCCTACCTTCTTCCCTCGTCTGGAAACTGCTGTACCGATACCCGTCCCTCCCTCGCTCCGCCTTGGTGAGCGGTACGCAAGGGCCGCTGCGCAGGCGCGGGTTCCCGCGGCCGAGGCGGCTCTCCCGCTGCCGCCCCGCCCGCAGCAGCGGATTGGCGTGGCGGAGCCCGTGCGGTGATGGCCCCCGTCCCGTCACACCTTGACGCTCGTCCGGGGCGGTCCCTCCGCCCCATCTCCTCCCCGCCGCCGCAGCCATGCACCGCTCACTCCGCGCCTGCCGCCGCCTCGGCTGCTCCGCCGGGCTCCTCGCGAGCCAGCCGCCCCCGCGTGCCGCCATCACCCGCTGGGGCCCGCTGCCCGGCGCCGCCATGGTGAGCATGGGGTGGGGGGTGAAGGAGGAGCGGTGACCTCTAACTGCCACCGCCGGCCGCGGCCAGCATGGCTCCTCCCACTGCGCCCGCCGGCGCTCGGCGCGGGGGGAGCGGGCGCGCACCACCTGAGGGCGCGGCGGCCAGCGGCAGCGGGAAGACGCGGCCGCCATCCCCTGTCAGGCTTTCGCTGCCGTTTCACTCTTCCGCCAGGGAGGCTCTGGGGCCGGTTCCCGCCTGGCGCTGCGCGGCCTGCGGGCAGTCCCGAGGCCCTGTTCGGCCCCGCTGTCGCACCCGCCCGGGGCGGGCCGGTGTCTGCGGCGCTCAGCCGCCCGTCCGGGTGCGTTGTCCAAAGGGCGAGATTTGCGGCGGGAGTGCGCTGTGTTAGCATGGCCGGGGAGCGGAGGAGAGAGGTGGCATCCGAGCAAGTAAGCAGGAAAGGGGTTAGTGTCGTGGAACGCGGTACCTTCTTCCACCGAAATTTCGGGCCCTTTCTTAGAGCTGCCGAGGCACAAATAAGAAAAAAGCTGTATCTGTTCTGTTGTATGTATTCTGTCTTCACGGAAATGGGTCTATCAGGAAAAATCTTGGGGGCTGCCTGAAATCTAAGCTAAGAGCTGCCTGTGACCTCAAGCAGGCATCCTCAGTCAGACTGTGAGGATAAAACGTAACTGGTTTGGTGACTGGATGCGGTTCTAGAAACAAAAATGCTGTTTGAATAACGCATTCAGGATCTCAGTACTGGCAGCTAGGATGTTCCATGGAAGCCTGAGCCTCGGGTGCATTTCTGTGAGTTTGCTCCTTAAAGGGAGGTAGTTTAGACTATCAGGAATTTCTGCAGAAAGTGGCGTGTTTAGGATTTTATTAATTCATTAGTTTACTAAGTTAGCTAATGAATTCAGCTGGAACGCTGGTTTCTAACTTGTGATATTGATTAAGGGATAGAAAATCACATTTAAAAGAACAAGCTTCCCAATGAGTGAATCAACTGCATGGTGAATGAATCATATCTGTGTAAGGAAACTGGTGTCAGGGCAGAATATATAACTAAACATTGGCTTGTCACATGGATCCTGTTTTTATTTTTCTGTTTGGCATCATCCAAGAGAAGCATTACAGATCATGGCCATCATTTACTTGGTGAAGACCCAGTATTTATGAAAGGCTGCAGTCTTAGAAGAAGCATACATTTTTGATATTTGATGGTCAGAAGTATAACCTGTCCTGTACATAGGCATTATGAATTGTTTGGGTTTAAGTAACAGCAGTGGTTATAGCAAAATGTTCCTCAATTTGGAACTTAAGCAGCTGTTGAATTAATTCTTACTGGAAAAATTTTGAATGCTTTTATTTCCAAGAGGACCACCAAAAGTGTACCTGTCGTCTTTGAAACAGAAAACCCATGCTTTACAATGTTTGTAGAGAGGTTTAAGCAGCAGGAGTTGTTTAGGAACATGTGTAGACACAACCAAATGTGCATGTTGTTCTGCGGTATGCCTGTTGTGTTGCCTTAACTAGGAGCTAAATCACGCGAGATGTTCTAAATGGAATACCAGTCATAATGGTCCTTCTTTAGCTGATTGTTGTAAAATACTTGGGGTTGGTTTCTAAAGAGTAAATTTCAGAGTTTGTGACTCGATACAATAAAGGAGGAACAGTGCTAAAAAATGGAAGCAGTCTTCATCTGCTAAAGGAGAGCAGTTGAGCACAGATTCCTTTTTCTGCTGGCCTTGAAAATGGTTTTGACATGCTAAAAATGATGATTTAAATACTTACATCCACAAATTGCTGCATCCATAAATCAGAATGCAGTTTTCCATGGGAAGCATTATTGCAGCAGGTCTGCCATTTACCAGTGTGTTATGGTGCAGTCAGTTCTAGCTGATTAGTTCCCTACAAGAAGGCAAGTGTACAATTGTATTTGCCTGACTACGTAAGCTCTGTGCTGTGGGTTCTTGGGATTTTGGAGGGCAGAGCATACCTTGTTTTGTAAAGGTGAGGAGTAGTAGTTCTGAGCTGAGACTTGCTGTAGCTATGGCAGAAACAAAGTGGCTGTGGGAGTTTGCCTTGTCTTACGGCAGAGTTGCTAGGTCTCCTTTTGGCTTCTCCCATTGCCCGCTGGTGGGGGAACACAGGGCTGACACAACTGTGCCTCTCGTACCCTTTTATAAGCAGATTCCCTGAGTGAGTGAGGTGACTGCAGAAACTGCTCTAGGTACAGAAACTGGGGCCTTCTGCTCATAAAGCTACTCAAGAGGGTGAATTCTGTCTAAGCAGTTAGGGAAGCATGTTTTTTACATTAAAACTCATAACTTCTGCATGCTGTTAGTTAGTGTGAAGGTAATGCTGAATTTATTTTCATTACTTTAGTATGTAAGAGAAATAACGCCTTTTACCTAATGTCACCTGTTAACTCTGTTAATCAGCAAATGACATTCAATTTAAAGCACCTCACCCTGTTAACTTCAGTTGAGTTTGGGAGCATGGGTAACATGGAATTAGGTAGGGAAGTAATTTCTTTATTTTTTGGGTTTTTAAGGTTAGGAGGATTGCATTGTTTAAAGGTACTTGTACGAGGAGGTACAGATCCTGTTTATCTTTGTTTCATCATTGTTAGCATTAGCATTAATGTGAGTTTGATGAATCAATTGTGCAACTGCTAGCTTTTTTGTCTAAAAGGCTATGGGTAATTTAACTCTCCATTGTGTAACTCCTGGAGTACCTGAAGGCAGAGTGTCTCCATCCAGCTGGGAAGCCGCTCAGGGTAGTAAAAATGCTGGAAATGTCCCCCGCATCACTGCTGCCTGCGGCCTGCCATGATCTCTGGTGATGTGGACCTGGGCAGGGTGCTGTAGAAAGTCAGTGCTGCTGGAGATGGTGTTCTGCCTAATACCCAGCTGTGCTCCCATCCAAGATGACTAGGACCCACCAAGCAAGTAGCTGGTAGAGTGGACCAAGAAAAGGGAGGAACAGAATGATTTCAGAAGTGGACGCCTAGGGAAGAGAAAGAATTGTGCAAACAGAGATGATGCTTGCCTTGTATTCTGACCCAGAATCTTAATTTTCACATCAGGGGTTGTCCAGATTCTGTGGTTTGTCTGTGTCATACCCCTGTTTAGATATTTCTTCTGAGTGCTTATCTCATGTTTTCTGAACTTGTGCAGACTTCTTGCACCCTCAGCATCAGATGACAAGGAGTTTCGTCAGTCTGCTACTTGTGTGAAGAGCTGCTTCTTCCTTGCTTTGAACCTGACTCCTACTAGCCTAATGTTATGGCTCCTGTTTATTGGAAGAGACAGTAAGCAGCTCCAATCTGATGATGCTTATATTGGCCTCAGTTGTTCTTCAATCCCAAAGCTGTCTTCTTTTCTTAACAAAAAAGTTAGCTGTCTTAAGACAGCTGCTCACTACCTTTCATCAACTTTATTGCCTTTCTTTGAACTGTTTTCAGTAATAAGCTTTGGGGAGTGCTGAAAGAACCAAATCTGCACAAAGTCTTCACAAAGTCTGCACAAAGGGTAGATGAACCAGGGTGTCACAGCAGTGTTTCTTTGCTGTTCTTTGTGTTTCTTAATAGTTCCTAACATTTGTTTTCTTCCTTTAGCTGCACTGTAATGCTGACTTGGTGCTCTGAGAGAGCTTTCCTACTTGCCCCTGATGGTCATGGTTCTGTCAGAGCCCAGCACTTTATGTATGTATCTTACTGATGGAGCTGGGATTAATTCACTGTATGTATGATTAAGAATTCAAAAAGACTTCTTCCTCTTCCTGAAAACTCTGCAAGAAGGTAGTGTCCTCTTCTGGGGAAGAATGAACACCTGTCTCACAGAAAATTGGGACTTTGCTGACCAAGGCATGGGAAGAGGAAGACAAACTGCTCTTGCTTCCTGTCCAGTCTCTCAGTCTTTGTAGAGCTGCATGTGAATGTGTTCACATTATCACAAATGAATGGGTTGTTTCACAGAAAGTGAAAAATTACTTTTTAGTTGGTGTACATTGGCTAAAATTAGTTTACTTTTGCTGTGTTAGATAATGCATGCTAAGTTTATACATAATACAGAAACACTGCCTTCCATAAATATTGCACAAAATATACCTAGGTGCAGGGTCTGAGTTGCACAGCTAGGGCAACTGTCTTCCTGGTTTGTTAGGCTTAAGAAGATAATTAATTGTCAGTAACTTGGTACTGAATTAATCAGTTTCTCCCTTCCTTCTAAGTCTCATGTGCAGTGTGGATTTCAGATAGGGATTGTGTTATGTGTATGTTGGCTGGGCAAATGGTACCTGAATTCTTACTGTGCTAGTTCTTCAGTTTGGTTTTTACAAAACTAATTTTGTAAATTCCAAGATAAGTTCTTTAAAAAGAAGGAACAAAGTCTTTCATCAGGATGATGTGTTCCATACAATGGGAAGCTAGAGGTCTTAAGTCTAGCAGTGCTGCCAGTCACCAGTGGGTCTGCTAGGTTTTACAACGTTAGAAGTGACTTTTTAGTGAGATGAGTGCTCAAACCAGAAAAATATCTTAACTTTGAAGGTATAATTAGAAAAATACCTATGACTACCTGTGTGTCTTTGTCTTCCTTCTCCCACCTTCTTGAACATTTTTCTTAGCTGTATCTGCTTTCAAAAAGGATGTGCTGTTTACCAGTGTTTGAAATCGATTTTTCCTTTTTCCATAGTCAAGTCAAGAAGCTTTTAGGATAGAATATGATACCTTTGGTGAACTGAAGGTCCCAAGTGACAAATACTATGGTGCCCAAACTGTAAGATCTACAATGAACTTCAAAATTGGAGGTGTTTCAGAAAGGATGCCAGTAAGTAATTCAGATGTGTTCAATTTCTTCTTTTAAGTACGTTTTGGATGTGAGAGAGAATACCTTCTTCTTAGACTTTTGCAGAAAGTATGAGCATCTTTGATTTTTAGTTGAAGTTGGAAATCGCATGGCAAGATATTGTGCTGCGGTAAAAATATTTGTTGTTGTATTTAAATAAATCGAATGTTGCTTTTGTTTTATTGTGTTGCTTAATTTTTTTAGTAACCAGAATGAATAGGAATTATTCTTTTCTGAAGAAGAAAAACTGGAGTAGTTTGTTGCTATAGTGTTATATAGTTATTTTTTTTTATTGAAGATGTTTAATGTAGTATTAGTTGATACGAAGCTACTTTTTCACATGTAGCTGTGCATAGAGCATTAGCGTGCATGTGGTTTGTCATCTACTGGCTTTCCATATACTGAAACATGACAGTTTGCCCTCAAAAAGACTACTTAGAAGTTGAACCAATCCTCCTTTTCTGTTAATTTTAACATATGTAATCCTTTTTGATACACAAAATTATGCGTTTAAACTTATTCTTGTGCCACAGGTTCAAGTTATAAGGGCTTTTGGCATCTTAAAGAGGGCAGCTGCTGAAGTAAATCAAGATTATGGTCTTGACCCAAAGATTGCTAATGCTATTGTGAAGGCAGCTAATGAGGTAGGAACAAACTGTTCAAAATACTAGAACTGTCAATTGTATTTTTGTTAAGCTTTTCACATGAAGTTTGGAGGCTGGGGGAAAACCTCCTGCATTTTTCAGATTGTTAGAGGAAGGCATTTATTGTTACTAAATTTTGGTTTTCAGGTTGAGAAGTCATTTACTTCATATGTTTTACTATTTTACTTATCATATTTACATAAATGATAGAATGTTCAAATGTATGTCGATACTTAAGTTATAAAAACGTTGTAATTTTCTCCTTTATTAAGACTACTTATTACTTACATAGTGTTGACTCTTACCAGATGAACAGTGTATAAAAAAACCCACCAAACTAAGAGAGGAGTACAGTCTTGGTTCATTCCCCTAGTATGAAGTCTGACTTGCCAAGCAAACCTTTTTTTTTGTTTTGGAAGTCCCCAGTCGGTAAGCAATTGGATCTTGGTAATGTGAAGAGCATCTGCAATCTGAATAGTTTGTTGCTAATCCCATTTCCGCTTCAGACTTAAACTTACTAGTAAATCTGTTTTTTAAGTATCACTTTTATAGCTAAAGAGGACATGATGCGACACACAGAAGCATCTCCTCTTTCTCAGGATAAATGCCACAAAAGTGCAGAGAATTGTGAATGACCATTATTTGAGGTATGGTAATACCAGGCGTTTTGCTTTCTGTAAATTGACAGATTTATTTATCTTGAGGCATTATTTTACAGAGCTTTCTCATTCTGACTGGCTTAAAAATCTTTCAGTATTTGCAGAAGCTTTATACTCTTCCTACCAGCTGTAGCACTTGGAGCTCCAAGAGCTTTGGAGAAGCCCAGAATATGTCCAGGCTCTTCTTGTGGTTTCAAGAGATCTCCTAGTTAAAGGGGTATCAGAAGTTTCAGTGGCTAAAAGGCTGTTTATAGAATCGTAGAATCATAGAATGGTTTAGGTTGAAAAGGATCTTAAGATCATCCTTTACACTAGAACATGTCATCCAAGGCTCTGTCCAGCCTGGCCTATCACTGCAGTCTTTGATGTAGAGTTCCTCTCCATCATCCTTGTGGGCCCCCTTCAGATACTGGAAGGCTGCTATGAGGTCTCCATGCAGCCTTAGCTTTTCCAGGCTGAACACACACTCAATCCATGTCTGCTGTCCATGTTGCTGGAGA
>JBCJKH010057839.1:0-12976 GCA_039877255.1 Loriculus beryllinus
GAGGAGAGGGGGGGATGCAGGAGGAGAGGGGGGGATGCAGGACCCTGGTTCCGGCGCCGCCGCGGGCAGCGGGCGGGCCCGGGTCAGTGCCAGCCGCGGCTGCGGCTGTTGTCAGTGTGAGCGCGGCCGCGGCAGGTGCGGGGCTGCGGAGAGGAGCCCGCCCGCCCCCAGGGCCCGCCCCCCCGGACCCGCCCGCCAGCGCCGGAGCCGGGAGCCGAGGGGCCGGGAGCCGAGGGGCCGGGAGCCGAGGGGCCGGGAGCCGAGGGGCCGGGAGCCGCACGCACCGCCCGCAGCCGGGGAAGGGGCTGCTCCTTCCCGCTGCCCGCCGGCCCCGCTCCCTTCAGCCACCCCTCTCCCCTCTCCGCTCCCAGCCCGGCGGCAGCACCAGCAGCGCTCTGAGCAGGGGCTGGGGGCTCCGGCACAGGGACGCCGAGCAGCTGCACCCCCCGCCGGGCTGCTCCCCCACAGACGAGCCCCAGGACGGGTGCAAGACACGTGCTGGCTGTCCCCAGCTCTCCCTGCCCATCAAACCAAACAGATGGCAAAAGGGGGTGAGAGCCACTGCAAAGCACAGAGAGGTGCACAGAGGCTGCTCTCACCGGCCTCACTTCCCCAGAATCCCTCCGGCGCTGCAGGGGATTTTGCTTGCTCAGTTGTTACTGCTCCGACAACACAGGGTAAGGAAGATCCTCTCCACGGCACACACATCCCAAACCTGGCTTTTGGACCCCAAACCAGTGTCACACCAAAAGAGAGGCAGGTCACAAACTGTTTGCGGGAAGGTGAAGGAGAACATAGGTAATAGGGTCTGGGATGGAGCAACTAAGAGTAAAGAAAACCCCAATGTTTAAAGTGGACTTGAAGGAGCAAAGTTTATAGAGAAATGTGAGGCAAAAGGACTGGAGGTCAGGAAGCACCATCATGAGTGTGGAAGGAGAAGCAGAGGAGGCAGCAGAAGAGATGAAGGTTACAGGACACTGGGCAAGAGAGTTGATAGCAAACACAGAGCACAGATGCAGCACACAGGAACACAGGCAACAACTTGGCGTGGGATGACCAGCAAAGCACGAGAGAGAGCAGGTATGTTGTAGGGATTCTACAAACCAGCTTTTCTCTTGAAATTACTATTTGGAGAGCTGCCCAAGCACCCTAACATGCAAGGAACAAGGAAAAAGCTCTGCTTTTTTCCATTGTTTTCACAGTCTGAGAGGCTTTTGATGCACATCTCCTTCCTTCCTTCCCTAGCCCCAAGCTTCTGACCCTCCTCCCACCAGCTTCCCTGCTCCCTCACCACAGCCCCACAGTCCCCCATGCACTACAGCCCCACACCCCAGGAGGGACAGGCTGTGCGCAGCCCTCCCCTCAATGAGGCTGTTGTTGACTTGAAAGCCTTCACACAGCTTTGTGCAAAGGAGCCTCTTGCCAGATGGGGCCGGGGTGGGCAGGGGCCCAGGGGTCCTGCTGCTGGTGAGCACAGAGCCAGTGCCACCCGTGCCACAGAACAGAGGCTGTTCATCTGCAGTAGTGGAGACCAGGGAGCGGGAGGTCACTAAACCAGGGAGCAGTGAAGGCTGTGAGCACTCCACTACAGAGGGCAGCCAGGAAGTAAAGGAACAAGGAGCCCAGCCGAGCTCTGACCCCCATGAAGTACCACCATCCACAAAGCATAGCTCCTCAGCTCCTGGGAAGGGTGAAAGAAAGGGATGGAGAGTGACCAAACCCTCTGCAAACACATGATGGGTGCAAAGCCTTGGGGTGTTGACTACCAGGGCACAGCCATGGTGGATGTTTCATTCTGGCCACAGAAGTGGGAAAGTGGCAGAAAGACACAGCACCATTCCCAGCGTGGGGAGCACAGCAGAGCTCACGGGCAGAGCTCTGGGGCTCAGCTCTCACGAGGCACCATGCTGGGTCAGCCAGTCACCAGCAGCGCATGGACGGCCCCTGGAAAAAGCACTCAGCTCGGAGGAGGATTTCCACTCATTTCCTCGTGCTAAGCAGAACAGGGAGGGCGTGGGGGCAGAGAGGCAGGAAATCTCCCGGAGACGCTGAGCTATGGGCAGGCGGCACAGAGGGCAGGACCAAAGCAACTGGTCCCACACAGATCCCGCTTGCCCAGGGGAAGCTGAGGCAGATGCTGGCAGGAACAGGGCTGGCACAGAGCGCACGCTTCCCCTGCACCGCCCCATGAATGGGCCGCATTCACGCCCGGTGATATTAATAGTTCCCTGCATATTGCCGAGGAATGGTGGAGTGCCCCAGGACCACCCCGCCGCCCTCATGAGGCACTTGGTGCGCACACGCTTGTGCTCACGGGGGGCACACAGCACAGGGGTTAACACAGCTTGCAATGGGCAGAGGAACAGAACAGCCCAGAGCAGGGCAGCGAGAAATGCAGCGCAACACATTGCCTAGCACCCTGATAACCCCCAGCAAGGGGAGAGGGGCTCTTGAGAGTGGTCCAAAGTACGTTGCTGAGAAGGGGTAGGAAAAAATCCAACAAAGGCCCTTTTGGGCTGAATGGATACTAGGAAAAAATGTCAGGAAGGGTGACAAGGCTGGGAAATTGCTGCCGCCTCCTCTTCCCAGCTATGGACAAAGGCTCATCCCAAGGGACAAATCACACCGACATGCACACTGAACACCTCTTCCACGGCTGGGAAGCTTGGACAGCACCGATGCTAAAAAGATGAATTATTTAGGTTGAATTCACAGTTCCATGGATCAGACATTCCCCAGCCTCTGAGGACTGAGCACCTCCAGATGTGACACAGGGGCACACAGCTGGAGGGGAAGGAGGTGCATCCCCAGCCTCCAGCAGGACACGCAACAGATCGGGGCTGGCAAGGGCACCCCGGGACACGCTGTGCTTTGCTGCTCTGCCTGCTCCGGTCCCACCAGACCCCCGGGGGTTCCATCCAACAGCTCCCGTGGGATGAGCCGCGGACGCCTCCGGAGCGTTCGGGACGTTCCCACAGCGGCGGAGCGGGGCAGGGCTCCCCCTGCTGGCCACGGCGCGCAGCACCGAACTCCGGGCAAATGACAACAACCCGGAAAAACCAGAACAGAGGGAGAGAAAGGTAAAACAAATCCCATGAATTCCTGGGAAAACGATCTCTGCTCCAGCTGACCACCCAGCGTGAAAGGGAAACCCATGCACCAGCAGGAACACACACCCTGAGCAGCCCCGTGATGGCCACTGCTTCTCCTAACAACCAAAATAAACAGGAAAAGAAGGAAAAAGTTAATGTTTGCTCTCAGATGTATAAAGAAAAACTGACCACAGAAACAAACAAGCCAGGAGTGGGTGCCCTGGGGTGAACATATTCACAAGCATGTGCTCGGGTCTTCTTGCTTTGCTAGTGCCAGTGTTACTCATGCTTCCTCCTCTTCCACTGCAGAGAACACGAGCTCAGGACAATTCCACATGAAGTAGCTTCACTCAGGGCTGACCTCACACCAGAGCACAGCCTGCGTTTGCTGCCCTCACCCACCTCGGGGTGCCTGATTTACTTCTCTGTTCAGCCACTCAACGCTTGTTTGCATTCCCCAACCCGTAGCTCTAGAAGCAGTCACCCTCATGCTGTCATTGCAGCCCTTCAGATCCCCAAAAGAACCCCATGAGGAGCCTCAGGTTCAGCACAGCATCCTACCAACTACAGGTGAGCATCAAACCCACCCACTGTCACTGCTGGGGTCTCACCAGGCTTGTGCCCATGCAGAGCATATCCACATGGCAAGCGTCTGCCCACTGTAGGGCCTCTCTGCAGCACAGGTCACCCAGGAGGAGGATAGCTTCGATATCCTAGTTTGTGAGTGGAAAACCAGGGCAAAGAAGTTAACTGGCTTACATGAAATGGCAGATGGAGCCAGTGTCGCCAGCTGCGTGAGAACAGCAGGCAGGATTTCATCAATACCAAATTCCCCAGCTTCCATGGGAGGAGGGCAAGAGTGAGGAAAAGAGAAACTCAGAGACATAAGCACAACGGCATCATTCATGGGAGCTGATTTTGTGCAACAAGGGTCCTGTGTCTGGCCCAGAGCTCTAGGCAATTAAAACATCAGCCACAGATCTCAGAGGAACAGCGGGAATTTATCTGAGGAATCTGGATTATGTTGCCACTGCTGAACCAGAGCAGAAAGCCTTTAGCTCCTGAAGGTAAACACATTGGCGAGCAATGAAAAGCAGCAACCAGCTCAATCACACCAACTGTTCTGCATCACCCACTCATGCCTGAGCCATTCCTACTACACTGGGGAGGGGGAGGGGGGGGTTGGTTACTGCTGCTAGTCCCTGCTCCATGCAAACAGTCACCAAGGTGACAGTGAGGGACCAGGTCCTCCAATCCAGGCACGGGTTTGCCATGGCAGGCAGAGAGGCGAGCAGCCTGGCAGAAGGGACGGCACTGTGCACACCATCAGGGCTCACGAGCAATGCAAACCACTGTGGATCTGCACTGGGAGTGCAACAAACAGGAGCAGTTTGTAGTTCCAGAGCTAGCAGTAGTGGTTTGCAAGACTAAGAAAGTGGTTTGCCATTTTGGTCCAGCGTTAGGAAGCATGTACAGGGTTTACCAAGATCAATAGAAAGAGATAAGATACTGATTAACCTCTTGGAAGTCTTGCTGGCACAGTTGGCTCCCAGGAGTAGCTACAGACCCTCTGGGAGGCCCCAGAAAGGATTTGTTGCTGTGCTGATTTGTTGTGTGGACCATCCCAAAACAGCATCTTGCCCCCTCTATTCCCTGCCTCACTGGGCCAAAAGCCCCTGACTACACTCACCCAGGAGGGCAGCAGTGGGGTCTGGACATGGGAGCTGCTCTTGGGAAACCTCAGTTTTCTCCTCATCCACAACAAACCAAACTGACCTCCCCATTCCTGAGGAATAACCCATGCCCACTCGATACTTTCTGGGCCATTCCCAAAGGGACTGTTTAACAGGAGGAGGACTGAGTCTCCAACACAAGTCTCAAGGGCAGGTAGACTTAATTCTTCACTGAGCATCGCAGCTGACCGAAAAACCTAGCCACAGTGCTTCCTCTTTCACACAACCCAAAATAAATTGCTCTCAAGATCGTTACCACATGATGTTATCAAATTCATCTTTAAAAGCCACATCAAACTAGCTTTAGCACTCAAATTCCACGTGAACAAAAATTGTTAAGCATCTTAACAGTCTTAACACAAAGACTAATACAAACATCATTTTGACATTATCAAACACAAAATAACGCTTTTTTTTCTTATGCAAACGAGAGGGTTATTTTCCCCCCAGCACTCCTTGGGGTTTCCAGCTGCAAAGACAGAGTCCGGGAGCCGCAGTAGCACTGTGGCATCCCCGCTGCCGCCCCCGAGCACACAGACACGCAGTCCCTAGCGCGGGCTTCATGCAGAGCAGGGTCAGCTCGCACAGCGTTGCAGTGACAGGGCTCAAGGCTCTCCCCATCGCAAACATCCTCCGAGCCATTGCTGAAGCCCCGACACCCCCACCCCGCTCTGCAGCCTCCCTCGGCGGCACCAGCAGGCACGACCCGTCCGGCTCTACGGGACACCGTGACCCGCGCTCCCAGGCCCAGCACCGCCGCGCTCGCTCCGTTCGGGACTGAAGGGCAGCATCGCCCAAGGGCTCCTCCGTCCTAGGGAAGCCCCGGAGCTCCCGCTGTTTCCCCCCGAGCCGGGGCAGAACGCGGGGGGAGCGGCCGAATGGTCCCGGTTCTGCCCGGCCCCTGCCGGCACTCACCTGCCCGTCCGCGCCGTCCCCAGCCGCAGGAACCCGGAGCCGCAGCCCGGCGGAGCCGCAGACCAAGGGACCTCCCGGGACCACAGCCCCCGACGGCGGCCCGGCGGCTGCCCATCACTGCGCTCCGCGGAGGAACGGGAGAGCGGCCGCGGCTCCTCCCCCGCCGGCGGCCGTCTGCCCCGGGCCGCTCCCGCCCGCTTCCTTCCCCCGACGAGGCCCACAGGCCGCCTGGTTTCCTCGGAGGAAGCCGCTCGCCCCAGGGAAGGCTCCTGCTCCCCTCCGGTCCTGCACGGCGGCCACGCTGCTTTGCTCAGGGACCGCAGCATCCCCGAGCGTGCTGCGTGCGAACCAGCCCCGCTCCCACCGTGCCCGGTCAATGAGGTGGCGATTCAGGTGCTCCGCATTTCAGCTTCATCAACTGAGCCACCTTGGCGCCGGTGCACTGGGGAATGACCGCACCCCGCTTTCAAACGGGGCTGATGTTCCGAGCACCGCGAACATTTCGGGCAGGATTCAGAGTCTCCTCATTAAGAAGAGAAGGAATTAACATGATCAGACTGGCCTGCAAACACCTCACACCTGCTTTCCTCCCCCCAGCTGACCCCTCCTGCTTTGAAAAGAAAACCACAGGAGTGTTACAAAGCACCACAAAGGCCGTGTTTGCTCGCACAGCCCAGTCCCTCCTCCATTTACAGCAAAGCCTCTCCAGCAGTACAGACAGGTTATTTCCAACACAGGAAGCATCGCCTTTCTTTGCAGCAATGTTTCCTCTCTTTCTTTTTAATGCAGCTCAGATGTCAAGGCTTTTACCAATGACAAACTATTACACAGTGAAACTTTTCCCCCAGCTCTCAATGCATTTGCTCAACTCAAAACTTCTCTCTTGATCCTTTTGGTCTCACGCAAACCACCCAGAGGATGCAGATAGAAATGTACTTCCTTGACTGCAGTTTCTCTCAGCTCTGCCTCGATTGTTCCTTGCTGTCATGGGTAACACTTGGCAACGGGATAAGGACAAAGCAGCCAAAGGGACCTTTTCCCAGCTCGTGCCTGGCACTTCTCAAGTGCCTCACAGCGCAGCCGACAACCCTGTGCTCTAACCAAGGCTCTTCCTTTTTGGCCTTTAAAGAAAATCGCCCAGTTCATGATGGGATCCTGCTGTGCGGAGGGGAGGAATCTGCATTTTGTTAACTACAGGAAACAGAAAAACTTCCAGACCCTGAAATTAAAGCCCCAGAAGGAGCAGGGAGATGTGCTGGGGGATGGGGATCAGTCACGGCAGCAGCCGCCAGGTTTCAGAGTTACAGAAACTTTTATAGGCAGAAGTGGGGAACAAGGACAAGAAATGGCCTCGTTCTGTGGAGGGGCTGGAAGGGCCTCTTGCCTCTGACAAATAGTTTCCCCACAATCGTTTATTGAAAAAACCAAAGAGTGGCCAAGTTGGTTTTGATTTTCCTTTAAAGCATTTTTCCTCGTTTCACGTTTTCAGCACTCAGCCTGGGGAGGGGGTCTCACCCAGCAGCCTGCTTTTGTCCTGAAGAGCAGAAAGGCGACATGAGAACAGGCCAAAAGTGTTTAAAATTGCTGTAAACCAAGATAGTAACAGGAGTCATTTGCAAGCTTGTATCACCCCATGGTGGTTCGTGTCAATTAACTAAGGATGTAATTACATGCCTGGCTCTGGATTTCCACGTGGATTTCTCCACGGCTTGCAGAGAAGCAACAGCAGGAAGATAACAGCTTGTAGAGAGCGCTTGGGTCTTACAATGCACTGATGGGGATGGCAGCACTTAGCACAGACAAAAGGGTTTATTGAAGGCACTGACCCACCCCATAAGTATCCTCAGGCAGTGAACCCAGGGATAGGCAGGAAAAGGCAGACAGTGCAACCTTGGCTCTGCCCAGCGGCCTCAGCATCAGCCTACCTTATGGGGGAAATTAAACCACTATGGATAAATAGGTATCAAAGAGCTCAGTGGTTCAAAAATAAGCTGAGAAGTCTGAAAAGGAAATGCTGGAGATTGTGTCTCAAGCCTCAGGAGACGCTGTCCCAGCTCCTGAGAAAACATATGATGGAAAGAAGCATAAACTGTTTGCTCTGAAGCTGCCTTGGCAGGATGATTTTAGTGTGTAAATTCTCATTTAACAATTATCTTTTCAGTTTTGTAAAAAGCTTTTTTATTACTAAGAGCTAATCACAGAGCATTTTACACGAGCCAGGCACGGGGTCAATCCTCAGTGACAAGAGAATGCCCATCAGTAAGGCAACAGAAGCTGTAACAGAAGGAAAATGAGGGTATTTGGGAATCGACTCTCTTCCTTTATGAAAAATACCCAAAAGCACAGCAGAGCCCATCCAAGCATGGGTTGGGTGCCACTGCTCCCAGGCCAGCACCAGTGGGGCTCTGGGATGGGGCTGCTGCTGGCCCAGGTCCCTGGGGGACCTGGAGTTCCTTTGGGATAGAGGTTGACATAAGAGCATAATTCAGTAGCCAAGCCTGATACAGCCCATGTGTGGATAGGGAAGAGGAAGGAGCAGCACAGTCACTTCCATCACATGTCACATCAAATCCACTCATAATCACATTCAGTTCATCTTTTCTAGTTCCCATCTCTTCAGCTGGGATCCAAACCCGTGACCACATTTTCCACCACGTAACAGGCAGCAATTTCTCAGGGAGTTGCAAAAGTCTCCAGAAGCAGGTCACTGCAGCAACATCAGCATCCCACTCACCCCTTCAAGCCATGGATCAGCTTCAGCTCCCTTAATTACACTGGGGCTGTAATCAGAGCGCAGCCCGGTACTCAGGGTACATACAGCAGCACCCCGCCAGCCCCGTCTCTCTTCTTTTCACCCAATTCAGTCAATGAGAGAAAACCAGATCCCAATCTCCATCTTTTCACCCCAAAACAGGGCACTGAACATACACGTGCCAAGCGAGGAACGAACAGCTCATGCTTCAAACTAACAGAACCAGCGCAAGAGATTTCATGTAAAGAGAGAAGAAGAATAGCTCAGCTGTGACAACATATCAACAACAGCTAAATTTAGCAGGTTATTTTCAGAGATCCAGATGCTGGGTAAATACAACCTTATTATTTCATGCAGGGGCAAAAGTTCAGCAGAGTCCCTCATGCTTCTTTTCTCTATTATTTCACCACGTCCAGTCACAGAGGCCCACTTTTGAAATACTGTAATGCCATCACTGCCTGGCTGCATGAAAGAAGCCGTGAGCACAATCCCCTTCTCTCAGCAGTCAGAGGAGACCACTACTTAATGACATTTGCAGAGTATGCTCCCTATCCTACTTCTGGAGAGGCTCGATGCTGCTATCATCACGGGTTGATTTGGAGGATGCAGTTTTCACGTGATGGCTGGTCCGCGAGCATTTCCTTTCAGCTTTGTCCAGAACAATACATGGGAAATGAATGTCGGAGGGGAAGCAGAGGGTTATGAAAATCCATGAAAGCCTGGCCCTGGTTGGGACAGCTCCAGCAGGATGGCTTGAGGCTGGGGACCCCATTGCCATGTGAGCTGGGGCCCTGCTGCTGGGCAGGGCAATGCATGCTACAGCAGGGACACAGGCTACCTGCTTATGCCACAGGTTGGGAGCACTCAGCCCAGGCTCTTCCCCCCAGGTAGCACACCACATAGTTTGGGCTGGTCAATCAAAGTTCTGGGCCATTTGCCTTCAATCCAAACTGAGCCAGTGACTGCCCATGGGGGTGGCTATTGGAGATGACTGTTCACTGTCTCCCTCAGCACTCACTTCTGGCTCAAGTGCCGGAGATGTCCCACCAGACTGAGTCCCTGCATGCTCCTGCTGAAAGGTTACCCCTGAGACAGTGAAATCCAAGTTGTTTTCCACCACTGCTGCTGGGGGAGCTGAGCGCATATGCCCATCTATTTTAATGACAGTGGGAAGCAGCAGTGGATTCGTACAGTTGGCATTCAAGGAAGGGACAATGACAGCACAGTCTTGGCTCCCAGATGCTCACAGGCAGGGATGGGGCCTGGGAATCAGGAATGGGCCTGGCTGCACTTTGGGAAGCAGCTCAGGGGGTTTGCTGTGTGTGCTGGGAGAGCAGCAGTGCTGTGTGTGAAGTCAGGGACAGCTCCAGAAAGCAGCGGAAGAGCTACAGGAGACACATTCCCAGCTGTTCCCAGGACAAATGCAGAACCAGCTCAACCCTGCCTCATGCTGTTGTCTCCAGAGCTGAGGTCCTCTTGGCCAGAAAAGCATCAGGGAAGGGAACAGAGTCTCCTGAGTCCAGCATCTGAATATTTCCTTAAGTGATCCCATTTGTCCAAGCACCTTCTGAGGACTATCAGCTGAGAAGGCAGCAAAGCTGCTCTTCTTCTCAGAGCTTTAAAAACACCAGCAGAGGATATGAACTGACTTCAGGCTTGCTACGAGTCCATGAAAGGGAGAGCTTCAGCCATGCCTCACTGGGCACCATGCCGCTGCAGGTTGCAGTGATGCCACCATGGCTCCAGATGATGCATAGAATAGCAGGGGATGAATCCTCTGGTTTGACACCATAGCTGCTCCAGCCCTCAGACCCCTCCACAAACATGACACTGTAGTGGCTGAGTATCCCTCCAGCAGCACAGAGCTTGTCAGGGTGAGATGCGGACACGTGTCCAGGGAGGTGTTGGCTGGGTTTGTTGTGAATGCTGCTGAGGCTTGGATTTTACAGGCAGTTTTACCCAAAGGAAAATACCCTAGAAATATTCTTGCCTCCCAAAGTCCTAGCCACAGATGTGTTCTGTAGGAGTCTTCTCTGCCACTTCCCTTACACAGGGCTCTTTAACCCTTCTTAACAAGCTCTTGATATTCATGCTCTTAATCTCTCCTGTGAAAGGGCAAGAAAGACCACCCAGGATTACCTCTGGAGCCCCATTCACAAAGCCCCTTTTGTTGTCCAGAGCTTTCCTGTGCTCCTGGACTCTTGCTCCCCTGGGTTTAGTGCTCACCTAACCCCTATATGGATGGAAAACAAGAGGCCAGGTCATTGCCCTCCAATTAGTGGAACTACGGGGAGATCCCCAGGCACATCCCATGGACTCCCTGTAAGGCAGGGTTTTCCTCTCTGCAAAAAGCCTCCGTTGCACCAATCAATGGAATTATAAGATTTTTACCCATGTTGCCCACGAGCTGGACCGCGCTTGGCAGTGACGCTGTTTCTCTGGGATGGAACACGAGGACAAAGTGAGATCAGAGCATTCCTTCACAGTCAGCAAAGCAGCAGCCAAGACCAGAACACTGTTTCAGACAGGTCTGGCAGCAGGGACCTATTCTTAAAACGAGCAGCTGGCCATGCCCCATCCAGGAGCCTATAACCTCCATGGTCACCATCCCCAGAGCACACACCTCCTCCTCCACCAGCCCACCACCAGCTGCTGGGCTCCCCAGCCCTCATGACCCCTGCAATGGCAGGGTGGCTCTGACCCGTAGCCTCTACCTCTGCCTTTGCAGAGGGACAGTTTGGGCAGAAGCAGCCCATGAACAAGTGCACAAGCACCACGGCTCAGTCAGAGCTGCACCACGATTCCCTCCTGCCTGGCTGTCACTGGCGAGACTTCTCAATCACACATAACTGAGGGGCTGCAAGCTGGGGGAGACCCTCCTTCCTTTGGCACAGCAGCTTCAAGTCTATGGAGGTCCTAATGAGCTTGCTTGCAAAGCACAAAGTCGTTCACCATAAAGGAGAGAGGGACTGAAAAGGAAAGAGAAAGGAGCAGAGCTGCTGCCAGTCTGTGCTGGTTCACGGGCACTGCCACAGCAGCACACACACACCAAGAGAGGACTTGTGCCTTTCTGCAGGAGGGACTCTACACACACAGTGGCAGGATGTCACTGGTGATGACAGCAGCACATGGCCAAGCCACGCTTGCAGCCAGGGTGCAGAAAGGATGGAGCAAAGGATGGGGTGAAGAAGGGGCTGGACATGTCTTGGGGGTCCGTCCTGTACTGCTGGGGCTCAGCCTGGCTGGCACTGCCTCATGCTGGTTGCCTTTGTTACCCTTTTGAACAACACAGTTGAGGGAACATCACACTGCTGGCGGAAGAAACCAGAAGCTCAGCAAGAGGAGGGTCCTTGTAATCTCTGCCCACCCCACAGCAAGGGCATTCCTGCCCCAAAAACATTGTCACAGCTTACCTGCATCTTTTTTATCTTCGAGCAAAGTGAAGCACTGTGAAAAGAAAGAAAAATCATTTTGTTATCTTTGTGATTGTCACACTCATGGACACCTACCGCTCGTTTGAGCTCGGGCCTCAATTCAGCCTCCTCTTTGCCAGGAAAGGAGTTGGGACCAGTGCCGCCTGCTCCAGCTCTGAGCACAAGCAGAGCTCTAGCAAAGGCTTGCCCAAATGCATCAGCCCCACTGGTGCCTCCTTGTCTCACTTTAAACCACCAATGCCAAACACAGCCCAGAGCACTGGGCAAGCACGGTGTGCCCAGCATGTGCCCATCCAGTGGGCTGGAAGCCATCAGAGGAGCAGCAGTAGCCAGGACCAGGGGCTCTGCATCCACGGTGCAGACAACAGAGCCAGGGAAAAAAGGGATGGCTGGAGAGATTGACCTTTGTGCTTGACAAGGATACTGCAAAACTGCCAGAGAGGAGACAGGGAGGGAGACAAGAGCTGTCAGATCCACAGCAAGGGATCAAACCAGCAAGGGAACCAGGCTGGGGTCCCCCTGAACACATCCCTTGGTACCTCTGTGGCTGCGCAGATGGCAGTGTAGATGCCCACATTTTAATTGCATTAGTAGGTCTGGAGGCAGAGCGTACAATGGTGGCTGCAGGAACGGAAAACCGACAGTAAAGAAAGGAAGAGAACAATAAAGGAAAGCTGAAAGCAGGCTGGACTGTCGCTCCCCAAGTCTCTCTACTGGCACAACACATGGGATGGGGAAGGGGCCACCAGCACCATGCACAGGGTGTGATCCTTATCTATGGCTGGAATTCTGCAGGGATAAAGCAAGGGGAAATGGGGTTTACAGAGAGCAGAGCCTCACCAGCACATGGGAGAACACAGCAATTTGCGTGGAGGTGGAGAAGCAGAAGGCACCCAGCACTGCCCGGATCCTGGAGTGAGCACAGAGCCCAGGAAAATCCCAGGTCCCTCTCCATGCACAGGCAAACCTCCCCCCAGTGCATCCCTGCCCCACTGAGCAGGGCCAGAGGTGCTGGTGAGGCTCACTGCAGGAATGCAGTGTGCTGCTGAG